>JAWWEQ010001778.1:0-63268 GCA_035583055.1 Torymus tubicola
TATATAACTGTTATTTCTGAGATCTTAGTACTTAACGCTCAGAGTTGGACACTTGACTAAAGAAATAATACCCCTCATGTGGCCGAACTCTCAAAGTCGGGACTCTAGAAAAGTTCTGGAAATAACAGTTATATATAGAATTTTGCCTTGGGATTTCCGGTACTTCCCATAAAAACAGTCGAATCCCAGGAATAACAGTTAATATAAAACAAAGTCGTAGAAATAAAAGTTATGGAAAAATATCTCTATTTCATAAAATGAATAAAGAATTTGCGATTAAATTGATAGAATTGATAACTGATGGTGACATTCAAATATCACTCCTAAAACCTTCTCAATGCTTTGTCGTAAAATATTTACACAATTTTGATATCTCATTAACAATTCTTTCCAATTAAATTTTTAGAAGCATAGATAAACTCGCCAGTTTGAACACGCCGAATAATTTTAATTTTTTTTTTTCATTAGTTTGTATTTGTAATTTAATTTCTCGTGGATTTTACGAACTTCAAATAATCAATTTTCAGGCAATTTTTAACAGTTAAACTATTGTTAGTATAAACATTTTTTGAGAGCTAGAATTTCACTTAGATTAGACTTAAATATTTTATTCAAACGACTAAAAATCGCGTGACTATAGTTGATTCGCCAGAGTCTCAACCACTCCCTCACTAGTGCAGTGACCCTACGCAGAAAAGATTAAGAGTAATGCAAATTTCACACCTCGAATCATTCTGATGAATCACTGTCTCGAGTTTCAACCTCAACACAAAGCCGTTAACTAATTTAATTTATTTAATGGAGTGCAATAATAGCCGTAACCCGTTCCCCCGTCCCCCTGGTTGCAACAATGCAAAACAATGCGACTACATCAGGAGTTAATATACACGGAGATTAAAATTAAATTACTGCGCGCACGCGCGCAGGCGCGAGCGAGTGAAAAACAATCGGTATAACACTTTACAGTATATTCGCAATACACATATATACCCTCGATATTTGCCGCACTCGATTAAAACTGAATGAGTAAATTTAATTTACAAATCGATTTGAAATTCACCGCCGCGACGTAACTTCACTTTTCACCAGCGATTACATGTTGCCTGCACGCGCGTGGATATAATTTCATTGTTGAACGAGAGCGACGATTACGATATACTGAAATAACACGAGCTGCGAATTTGAGTTAACCCCTTTTAACCCTCGTTGCGTTTTCTCTTTGACTAATGTATATATATATATATATGTATATAAATATTGCTATTGTTAGCGTATCTCTTTGTGGTTTTTAAAATTTTTATACGTGTGACAGGTATGCCGAGTATTCGTGAAACAAATATGGTTTTGTAATAAAATATGATGATGGTTTAAAAAGCTTATTCCATATATGTATGTATATTTGAAAAATACCATGTTTAATAAAACATACATCGGAAAATTTAATATATAGTAGAATATCAATTGCAACGAAAGTTGATACGTTAAAACTTTTACGTCAAATAGTCAGCTATCAGTCGGCTAAGTATTATATTACGCAACTCAATGGGTTCAATCGTTTCATTCACTATATCGCTCTGATCAAATGCTATATCCTTGAAATACCTACGATATGATACACTTTTTTTCTTTTATTATTATTATTAAACTCATTGTGTAATCCGTCACAAAATTAATAAAAAAAAGATTCGGTCAAAATAAAACTTGATCATTTATTTAATTGATATTTCAGCATCTCTCTCTCTCTCTCTCTCACTCATAAGTCTATGAAATTTTTCAATTAAAATGCACATACATATATATAGCGCGTCGCGTGTACGCGCAGATTGTTAATCCCGGCCTGCGCGAAAGCTCCGGTCCTCGTGCATCTAAATTGAATAAAAGTAGCGGGAGCTCTTTTCCCCCAGTTTTTTTTGTTTTTTTGTTTTATTAAAATGCTCGCGCAATCGACAAATCGGTGAATGGAGCCCGAATAATTAAATGAAATGAAAGAAAAAAAGGAAAAGGGATTCGGTTCGGAATATTCACCGCACGGACGGTGTACACGACATTGCGTTTATTACTGCAAATGTATGTATACACTAATATATTTATCCCACTTCGTATATGAAAATAAACAAACTGTAAAGAGACAAAAAAATAAATAAACGCGCACGTGCTATTGAGTACAAAAAGAGCGGGACATTAATCCCTCTAACATATACACTATTCATTTCCACGCGTATATACATCGCCTTTCTTCTCGCACAATCCGACACTCTGGCCACTTCCGGTGGAATCCTCTCTCTCACTCTCTTGCTACTTACTGCACTGTATCCTCGTGTAAGTACACATATATACACGTAAACATCAACACAGCAGTAGTCGCCGCCGCCGCCGTCGTCGTATTCGTCGTCGGGTTGACCTGGTTAAAGACTCGTGTCACAGACCGAGAGTGCGGCTACTGTAGTACATACATATATATATATATATGTATGTATTCACGTACACGTACACATATATGTGTACACACGTGCGCTCTATAATTGAGCCATAATGGCCGCGAATCGTGTGCACATATATATATATATGTACCAGACATACGTATATATTCTACCTACGTATGTATGTATGTATGTATATATGTATATATAGATGTGTGGAGGTCGCGGAGCGCAGGGCCAAGCGCAAAAGGAAGGAAGGAAGAGAAAGAGAAGAAGACACACGTGCGCCCCTCCGGGCATGTGAGTTTCTGCGACTGGTTAGCCAAGAGAGAGATAGAGGTTTGTTTACGTTGCAGTTTGCACATACGTGTGTGTGTGTATTTCTACGGATCCGGTGCAACAGCTGATGTGCTATATACTGCATCGTGTTCTCTCGGTGTAACAATGGCGTAGAGAGATTTTCTGTACAGTGGTGCTTCGATGGTTCGAGAATAGAATAAGTTCTTATGTACATATAGAGAGGGAAAATTGGCTTGTAGTCTGTGCGCGTGCGCGTGCGCGTGTGATAAATGTCGTATCTATATAATACGAGAATTGCGTTACGTTGGAATATAATGCATTGATGTAACGGTCTTTTGTGTATCGTGGGGTAGGGTTGAGTTGATCGTTTAGTTAGGTCGTCGGGTCAATGTTATGATGTAAGGAATATGTTGTTGAGGTATATATGTATCATTGTATTACGTGCGGTGTTTGATTTTTTAGATTCTGGTCTATGGTGAGGATTATTGGGATGTGGTGTTGGAAGGTGTTGGAAGAGTATAGAAGGTATAGTGATGGGAATGAAATTGTTAGTTGGGGGGTTTACTTTTGAAAATTTTTCGTGTAAAATATTCGAAGCAAAGTGGATGTTTAAAAGGAATCTGGTCGACTGTAGAAGAATTTCTTTTTATTATATAAAATAATCTAAAATATATTCCTTTTAGTGAAAATATTGTTCCTCTACCTTTAATGGGAAAATAACATTTTCTGCAAAATACTAATAATTTTCTAAGAAAAATAAAAATGTCAGTAAGAAATTCATACGAGTTTCAGATAACTTTTTTCATTTATTTATTTTTCTTTTTCTCTTAAGAATTTTCCTCTTAAGAATTTATTCTTTTCAGAAGAACAGAAAATTCTTTGAATAAAAAGTTGTATTTTAAATATCAACTGTTTTCTGTTACAGCAAAGTCGAATTTAGTTAAGAGGATTCATCCGTTTGACTATAGGAATCTGATTTTTATGAGTGTGGTATAAAAAAAAAATCGACACGAGATGATGAATGAAAATGTGCAAAATGAAACCTGCATGGCGGCTGTATACTTGTCCATTAGCAAAAAAATATTTATCAATCGTGTAAAATCAAATTTCATTAGAATCACAGAGAAATACAATACTTATCCTCGAATTTCCTGCACCACCACGCGTAACTCTCGAATTCCATATACTGCATCAGAACCACACCACTTGCACCACCGATATACATATATATACTTCCACGAAGTATATATATATATATATATATATCCATCTCATCACTTTTCCCAAAAACATTTCCACTACCAACCTACCCAACCCACTCACACATACACATATACGTTAAAGTAAACAGAAAAAAAAATACCGACCCAAAAAGAACGGCACTAGAATGACAATCATCCTGGCGGCTTTTGTGCCTTTCGCTACTCGCAGCCGATGCAATCGTCGCTCGCTCCTCTCGTCTTCTGCAGCTCGTTCTTTCCGCGACGCTGTCACACAACTCGTCCATTATATATTATACACACACATACACACACGCACACGCACATAGATATATCGTAGGCAACCACAATTGCGCCGCTGTTGAAGCACATCACGCTGCGTCACACACAGACAAGTGATTTAACCCTCTCCCTATCGCAGCGTGCAAGGTCGAGTACGCCTAGATCCATAATTTAAGCGCCGCTGAGAGTATATACTATATATATATATTCTCTAGCGTGTGGACAGATTGCACGTTTAATACATGTATTATATATATGTCTATCTTTTCTTCTCGATGGCAAGCGCGCGCATGGCTTTCCCGGATTTTCGCATCCGTCTCGCGGAGATTAGGCGTGCTGCGAGGGAGATGCCGTCCGGTTTTCGGAATGCGGTCGCTACACTATGGCAGGCGTTGAAATTCGGGGGCGGCGAGGAAGCGAGCCTGACGGATTTAAGGTGGCGGAAGGGATTGTGTATATATATAGAGAGAGATATGTGGGATGCGAGTCGCCTGTACTGTCATGGGTTTTATCTGCGAGCCGCGTGTGGGATTAAAAAGCTGTGTGGTTTACGGGATTACGTTGTTTGTTGCAGGAGGTAGTGGTGGTGGTCGTTGATTGGTGGGTGGCCTGGCTGGGATTAATTATGGCTACGGGTTAGCGACGATGGTTGGAGTAAAGGCGAATGATTATTTGGGAGACGAAAAAAGTAAATGGGCGATTTTACTTGGAAATGATGATATGGATAGGGAAATGATACGAAGAAAAAAAGTTGATCCCTTGTATCTTAATTTTCAGAGTGATATTCTAATTATTTATATACAATAAATCTATGCTTTTTATTAATAAAAGTTACTTTTTTGTACTAGTTTTGTATTAGTTCCTAAACAAGGTTATTTCACTAGTGGTAAAAACTCTGATAAATTTGATGTTTTTCCACGTGAAACGAATATAATTTAAATATTATAAGAAGCTTTAAGAAGGCATATTTATATATCACGCAATGTTTTCCTGATTTTAATAAAAATTAATGAAACTGTTAATTCTGCATCTCGATTCTTGATTCGAAAAATCATAATAGAAATAAGAATGAAAATCAAAATAAATCGAATTCCATCTCTGGATAAACGCATACACTGGATGAAGATTAGGTAGATCTAAATAATTATTTATACTTGGTACAAAACTAAAGCAATTTCTGACTGTAGATTTATTATGGCAGTTCATCACCTTTTAATTTTTTTTCTTAACTATTATAAAATTTAATAAACTTAACATGATATACGTTACTGCAATACTAACATTTCGAAATATCCTCATATTATATTAGGTGTAAAGGAATAGGTTTTGTAGGTCTCGTACTTTAACTCATTTTTTAAGAGCTTTATGCTCTCAAGTAAATTATTGCAGCTGTTGCGCCATTGTTGTTGTAATATTACTAAAACGACGCGTTTATGCCGTTACAGAAGGTGTTGCGCAAGCAATTTTCTTTAATAAGCGCCGAGAAGCTTATCACCTTTCGTGCAAGTAGAGCTTTTAATCCGAAAATAAAATTTTTCACGAATTTTGAACTGGCAGTACTAAAAATGAAAAGCTTTTTTTTATGATCCACGGTGGTAATTAAGTAGCTAATATTGATTTTTTTGAGAGCGTAGATTATAAATTAGCCATTTCATACTTAATTCTTCTAAAATTGTTCTATGCAAAATTTTCACTTTGATGTTAATTTCACCAACTTAATTTGAACTTTTCAGCTTTTGCCCTCAAGGTGTTACTCTAAAAATCCCACTTTATTCATCAAAGTATCACTTTCATCTTTTTATCTCATTTCGCCATCTCACTACAAATATAAGAAAAATTATATTACCGTCAACCTTATTACAAAGTATATGATAATTTTGGTACCCTTACCCCCTCCCAATAACAAATTTGTCCAAACCTTCATTTCTCAGTGCATCATCGACGACAACGCATACATAATTCGACTGCCACTCAACCGCTCTATAACCAAAAAGCAAAACCAAGGACGCGAAAAGGTTTAAAAAGACATACAATTAGCGCGATCTCATATAGCGAGCTTTTAAAAAGTTAAGCCCTTGCGCACTTTACCCTCCTTGTAGTATATATAGTGGGGCGTGCTGTATCCGGGCATGTACGGTTATCCCGCGGCTTTGAAATACCTAAAACTCGCTCTCCTCGAGTATAGCATTTTAGCGAATTTCATATTCGGGTTAATTCCCGGCATTAGAAAAGTTGAATGTGCATCGGTGTGTTTGCCACGTTACATATATTATGTTTGTTCGATACATCGATATTATATATATACGAACTATTAGCGTCTCTACCGCTGATCAGTCCATAATTGTATAACTTGCGTGCGTGTACGATGCCGTATATCTCGCTCGTTGATATTAAAGATAAAAGCTCCGTATCGTTCTTTTATCACGAGCCATATAAGCTGTCGACTTTGTTAAACGCATCATTTTACCTTGTTTTAGTTCTCCTCCCCCCCCTACCGTCATCATAACATAAGCGCGTACTCTTTACGGTGCGTATACCATTAATTTTAGGCTTAAGATAAAAGCGCGTATATTGACTTCCGCATCCTTGCCTCTTTTTTTGTTCATATATAAATTCCACAGAGCGCGTTTATTTCGTCGTCCAATTAATGCAGTCGGTTAGAAAAATTTTGTTTGACTTTCGGCTAAGATCTCAGGCCTCCCTAAATATAGGGAATTTATTCCGGCAGTTCGCGTTTGTCTGTTTATCTTCAACATGCCAGCGGCTGAATAAATTTTTCCGAATTCGTATATAGAATATTTTATGTATGTCCGCGCGCTCGTGCGTGATGTATAATATATATACGCGGAAAAGACGGCGTCGGGGGATCGAGGATATTGATTTGTTAATTGACGGGTTGTAGGATTGATGGTTATTGTCTTTTGGCTTTGTCGAAGGGGCTCTATTTCCACGTTATAGACTGTGGATAGCGTGAATTATTGTATTTGTATGTATTAAACATTAACACTTGTTCAAACTAATAAAAATTATGATTTATTTATACTTAATTTTTAATATTTTTCCTAGCGCACGTATCTCAACCAAGATTATTATTAATAATTCACTATCATAATTTTTTTCAATCAACACAGAGAAATTCAACAAAAATAATATTATTTCTTCCGGTACTTTCTTCGCTATTCCATACAATCAATAAACGAAATTGCGGCCATAAACCGTCTGACCGTAAAGACGCTACCCCCAATTCCAGTGCAATAAGATTTTCCTCTCTCTCTCTTTCCCTCAATAACAATAATCGCCCCTAATCGCTAACCACTTCCGTTTATTAATTTAATTTACCTCGGAAGGCCTGCGTCGAAGAGAAGCAGCAACAACGCAGCCAATCATCATCATCCATCTTTGTCTCGACAGCCAATCATCTCACCTTCGCGCGCTAAACACTTTGGCTCACGCTACGTACATGTACATATATATGTTCCGTATGTATACATATATATACACACACACATATATATATATATATGTATTCACCACCTCCGCGTTTACGTATTTACGTTCTCGCACTCGCTTGGAAAATGTCCTCCGCAGTACTTAAAATCGTCTGCCTCGAGATTGAATTCTCCTTCTCTCCCTCTCTCTCCTTTAAGTGTCATCAACTACTTTACTCAAACGCCAGTAATTTTCGCGTCGCTTACACTTCCTCTCCTTGCTTTTTTCTCTCGCAAAAAGACGCGGCCAGCCGTAAACTGCTCGCTCGCTCGCTCGCCTCTTTAGGATGTTAACGGGCTCGTTAAGTCGAATCCCGAAAAGGATTCTCCTTGCACTCACTCTCTCTCTCTCTCTCTCTCTTCCTCTGCTTGTGCGCAACTCTTTTATTATTATTGCGTTTTTCCCCTCCCCAGCCAGCCAACCATCCAGCTAGTGAAAGCAATTTCCCTCTCCAGGGCTGGTGTAAAGGGTGTGAGAAGGGAGAGAGAGAGAACGAGGATCCTCTCGAAATAAAAGTAACGGCCTTTGAGACGCGAGCGCGCGCGCACACGCCGCGAAAAATGAGGAGAGAAGAAGAAGAGAGAGAGAGAGAGAAAAGTTGAAAGGAAGAGCGGCGCGTGGTTCTTCGCCTTCTGTCTCGGACGTGCGGAACGAAGTGGCTGCTACGAGAGAGAGAGAGCGAGGGGATTATATACGGCTACAGTTGCTGAAATCGGAATGAGTTGCTCGAAAAAGGAGGCGGTAGAGAGAGAGAGAGAGAGAGAGAGAGAACGTATAGGGGGCTATATAGGAGAAAGGATATATATACCGGAGCGGAAGAGAGCAAGTGCACGAACGCGAAGAGAGATAAATTCCTGCAGGCTGCGCGACTACCGCTCGTGTGTGATTAGGAAGGCGAACGACTCTGCGTCTATATAATATATAATATCAACTACCTGGGCGCTGAGTTATATTTTGTGCCGAATGTCGTACGTATTCTTTTCAATGATGTTTTTTGTGCGATATTATTCACAACGCTATATTCTCCAAGTTATAGTGCAAAAAGTATAGCGCAGAAACTGTAGATAGGAGATTCCGAAAGGTTCGCCGAGTTGCAGCATCTTGTATATATGTATAAAGTGCGCAGTATAGCGTTATATTCCTCCTCCGAGTGAATGTCCATATGGCAGGACTTGAAGCGTGTGATAGATGCGGAGCTCTGCATTGCCGACGTTGTACGAGGCGCGCGTATAGATATGTGTGTACGACGAGAGACACAAAGTGAGAGTGTTTATCTGTGGATGGTATATATTAACGCGCGACGCGCTTTACCATTCAGCTTTTAACTCACACATTTGCCGCTTAATTCTGTAGATTCCGTTAGTATATATATTTATAATGATATGATATAGCTGCGCGTGCGGTTGGCACTGCGCGAGCGGCAGGAGAACCGTGCGGTGGTATTGGTGCGGTGATCATGGGGATTTTCTTTTTGGTTTTAAATTGATTTTTAAAGAATGAAATGGGTGGGGACGTGGTGGTTTGGATTATAAATATAATGAATGGATTAGAGTTTCTATTATGTTTTATTAGACGAGGTATTAAAGATAATTTACTTGTGCAAAGGAAATATTTGGCCTTTGATGTCGAAATAAATTTACTAATAGATAACAATTTTTGATAAATGCGAAAATTATTTATGACATTTTTCTATCTCAATTGTGCAATAACTCGACTTTGACACCAACTAAAGTGTTTTTATAGGTGAGTGAATGGGAACGGTATGATTAAACATATTTATTTTGGATACAATTTTAAATTTATTCTATAAATGATTTATAGAAATGCGAAAATAGTCAATATAGTAAATATGCTCCAGTCGGTACTGAAGGATTACAGATTTATTTTTTTTTTTTATAAACAAAAAGTTACGATCAGCTCTTTAGAGGATATATACTTTTTGTATTTGTGTATTTTATGCTCTAAAATAAAATCGATGGTCAAAAATGCAGCTTCGAAAAAAAACCGGTTCATCCTTCTCAGTAAGTCGGATTAATGGGATACGATACTCAATTGTTAGCGATTCAGCCAATGACACCCGTTTTTTTTCAACAATATAAAGAAATGTATACCAGTAAATATAAAGCCATCATTTCATTATCATTCGTAATAATATATTCTTTGGATATACAAAATTAAGTTAATTTTCCTTTAAAATATTTGAAACTTTATTTATTTATTTATTGAGATTATAAGATTATAATAAATTCAAATGCACTTCGTATATAGTAGTTTGTTTTGCAAGTTAAACGATCAAAATTTTGCGTTTGATGGCATTTAACTAATTTTATATCTTGTAAGATTATTCTAAATTTTCTTATAGTACACGATTCTTCAAGTACGCAGTTTATAATTTTAATCTCAAACATTTACAAAATAGTAAAATTCTGCGGCGTCTATTACACGTCGATCAATAAAATAATTGATGATTCATCATTTTTTAAAGAGTACATGCAGGTACAATTTTTTAATTTTTTCCAATAAGATTTTTAAACATTGTAGGGAAAAAACATCATGCCGTAGTGTTATTGCAAAAACTATATCATTAATTGAAGTGGAATAATAAAGTATCATATTTTCTGGAAGATGAATGCTATATAATAAAATACCTGACTAAATTTCATCGTTACTCTTCGCAACTTTATCTTTATTACCCTTCATAAATTTTTTTTTAAATTTAATATTTTTCACGAACTACACCCGACTGACTGAAACCATATATTTTACATAATCAAACAAACAATTATGTAAATTTTGAAAAATAAATAATCATAAAACAAATATTAAAATCTTATTTACTTTACATCAGAGTACATCATTTTTACAAAGGAGAGTGTATTATTAATTGTGTTTCTAATCCAAATCTCATGTCAACTTCCAGTCTTGTTTTCATCCATATATAAACTGCCGGTTCATCATTAGTTTTGTAAGTTCTATACTCATACCACCTATATCCACGACCATCGCCTACCTCAAACACTTTATTAAAATTATTATACCCATGTGAATCATAATCTCGAATACATCGAAATCAATGTCAAAACGCTAACACCGCGTCCCTGCCGCGACGTTGACGCAACGTTAATTAACATTTACCTATTGTAGATGCAATAAATATATACACACACTTCAAAAACAATAAAACTTAATTGATTACATTGAGCAACATAATTTTCACAATATTGAATTCACAACCGCGGAGGAGCTTTTACCGTCACTTAATGCATCAGCAGCAGCACACACCTCAACCTTACGTAACTTTGCAGCTTTAAGCGCACGCCACCCGCGGCATCAATTGCGAATTTTAACTTTCGAACGTAGCGTGATTGCGGTTCTCTCTCTCTCTCTTTCTTTCTATAGCTGCCCTCGCTCACGCTGAATTAGTGTATTATATATATACACAACCAATTCCTCGGAGGCATCGGAGATTCGCGGAACCCATACTTCAGTGTATATATAATAATACGCGTGAAAATATCCATGTAGATTCGCAATCATCCTCGCTGTATATATATATATATATATATGTACATATAAATGCAACGCTTTTATTTATGCTGGGCGCGTTGCAAAAATTTGAATTCGCGTCGTCGCGTGGTCATCGCTGTTATTTATATATATGAGATGCAACGGAGGTATACACGCAATTTTCCGCGTGTATAAGCGCATTTTTCAATATAGCGATGTATGGTAACCAGATGCGGAGTTTGTTTGCACGAAGTGATGCGGATATCATTACGCGAAATGATAATTTTAACGACTGCTTAATATATTGGATTGGATATATATTACAGGAGTCAAAAGGTCAAAGGATGCATGAAATAATCAACGAAAATATGTTGTTTTTTTTCTTATTTACACGTAATTTTTATTTATTTATGTATCGTGTGTCTCGCATATAGATCAAACATCACAATCGTTGGTCATCTACTTCACATTATAACTCATGGGTGTGTTACATATAATCATCATTGGAAGACATTATGCCACTTCTCCTCAGCGTCCTTAAAAAAAAAAGAAACCTTCAACAATTTTATCATAATCCCCTCAGAACCTCCTCGCAGGCGGCCTCCTGGGCACAAGAGCCTGTTGCTGAGGTCTAGCAGCTGCTGCTCCGTCATCCTCCCTATACTGTCCCTCTTCATCGGTACTGTATTTAGATGGGTTCGCGGCGATCCAGTCGAGGGCGCGTTGAATCAGTGGTGGGATCTCAGGCGCAGGTGGAGCAGTAGGTAAATGATCGCCTTGGAAATTAGCGCCGTTTTCGTCTGCCTGCCAGGCGATGTTTATACGTTCGCCTTCGTTCGTCGTCCAGCTAGCTGAGCCTTGTACAGATTCCGCTTGGTCCGAGCCTACGGCTTTTGGTTGGCCTTGTTCTTCGAAGGTGATACCATTGGCTGTTTCCCACTTCGTATAGAAGGAGCCATCTGGACGGATGTCTGAGACCTGGGTGAGAATGTCCGTGGCTTCAGGGTTGCCTCCACCACTTGCGACAGGGTTCGAGCGCAAACCCTGGTTGGAGTATTGTGCCCGACGTTGGGCCATGGCGCCGCTGTGCAGCAGGCAGAGGACGAACAGGCAACGTAGCAACATCGTGGGTTGGCTGTGGATATAATTGTATTGATTGTTTTAGTAACGATTGTGAATAACTTTAATTTTGATATTTTTACTCCAATCTAAAGCTAAGTATAGATGTGTAAAATTCATAATGTTATTGAGATTAAAATTGTAGGTTTTAAATTGAATGATATACTCTCTAAAGTTGAATTAGTGAAATTGCTCCACACATTTCAATTAATGGAAGAAACTACTAATTTATTAGTGCATATTTACTATTTCATTCAGTAGTTTTTTAAAATTACTAATTTAATTTGTATTTTCTACTAATTTGATTAGTAGTTTAAAAAAAAATACTAATCAAATAGTGAATATTTATTGAACGTTTATTGAACGTATGGATTTTACAACACACTACTTTAAACTTTGGACTGGAATGAACTATGCAACAAAATCGAGTACTGCAGTAGTTAACATTGTACTGTATTATAAGTATATAAGTATTCACTTCAGTAAATTATAATTATTATTTAATCCTAAGATTTCTATGAATATTATTCAGCAAAATCCCAAATATCTTTAAAAAAAATACCACAGCACATCGAACATACACATTCCCACTTGTATATACACTAAAACAACAAAAAACCGTAATTACATACCCTTTTTTTTAAAAAAACGACGCGAGAGTTACTCTAAGACATATATAAATAACTATCAATCGCGACAGCAGAAACCTCTGACGAACCTTCCTCGCACCATTATCCTCGTATATACCCTTTAAATTACCCCGGTTCCGTGTCATCGCGAAAATTCTCCATATACCATATCTAAGCGCACGAGCGTTATTTTCACATCGAAAAATGACTATAATCACTCACTCAGCGCGCTCGCTCGTCCCTCCCTTGCTGCTATACTACCGAGAACCAAAATCACCGAGGGTAATTTCCCGAACAAGATCGATCTCCCATCTAGTGCATCCACCCTCACACACGCATACACCCATCTTACCTTGCTATATAACTGCTGGTACTATACACGCGTGTCGATCAGTAGCTCACTCCGGTACCTGTATATATACTCCCCGGTTATATACTCTCTTTCACGACACGATATACACGACGAGCTGCACAACACACACTCGAGCAGCGAACAGCTATACTCCGCGCATCGGCTCGGCGATTTTCAGCTTTTATAGGGATATCTCGCTCTCTCGCTCTCTACTCTCTCACTCTCTTTCCATCCCCCCATCGCGTATACACTATACACAGGTTGCATCAACGTGAACATCGCACGCCCAAGTGTATATGTATGCGTGCACACCGTCAAATTCTGCCGGCAGCCGTTCGAAATCGTTAGGCTGCTGCTGCCGCGTGCGCGCGGAATTGCGCTATAAATAAGCGAGTGGCGACTTTTTTTTTTTAAAACCTCCGTGTGCGGGGACGCCTCTTTCCTCGGGCGACCGAGTGAACTTTGCGCGCGCGGAAAGGTAGAAAATTATGATGCGCGGCGAGCGAGCGAGTGTAGGTATATATATAAGAACGATAGGTTTCGCGTGTTTGTACATGTGTATATGTATGTATGTATGTTTGTGTATAGTACAAGATGTAGAAGAGGAGTTGCAGGTTACGTCAGGTGGTATATACAGAGCTAGAGAGGAGAGAGACTTTCTTATCGAGGTGTATGTGTGTGTATATATTGTGGAGAGGGTTTTTGAAAAATGAGTTTTGAGGTGGATGAAAGTTGTCTTTTGAGCTACCTGCCTGTAGATTACTAGAAAACTTGTAAATGTGAATGTGCGTATAGTATAGCTGTTATGGCGTAGAAAAATTTTGAAAAATTTTGTCGCCAATGTTGTCCCGAGGTTGTTTAGCTATGGCTATTTATTTTCCGTGATGTGTCGCATAATGTATTATATCATAAAATGTATTTCCTTGGGTGATAGACGAATGTTGCTGAAACATTTTTTTCTTTTTTTATTTTGTTTGATGTGATAACATTTTAGGCAATGTTTTTTGTGGATTAATTTATAGCAACTAATACCGTATATATTCCTGTTAGAATTCGCATACGGTACGGTTACGAATTTCACCAGCAGTAAATAAATTCTATAGATCTGCCAAAATAATACCGCATATTTTCAAGCATTTTCATGTAGTATAACTTATCAGTGTGCATTTTTCTCGCAGTATACGGGCGTCGCGGATAATGTGATTTCGTGAAAATATTATGTAAACAAGGCGGTAATATAAAAAATTTATAAAAGATCAGTTTACAATGTAGGTCGTAAAAGGAGGGAAAAAATAATTGAGATTAAATGGGTTATTACAGGCAAATTCACTTTTTGCCCCGATAAACTGTACAGCGATCGTTCTGATGAGAACTTTAATGGCCCGGGCTGCGTAAAGTTTAAGTGGACCTGCGCACAAGTAGTAGTTAAGTATATAAAAATTTTCTGTAATATGGAAACTTTTTAAAGCTTATTTTATAATAACGTCAATCTAGATCGTTAATCTACAAGTTAGCCAGGTTTTGCACAAAGTTACATATATATTACACGACATCATACGGGCGCGTCTTCGGTTAAAAATATATATATTTGAAAAATGGCACTATAATGGTACATTAATAGAAACTGGCTAAATGTAAATAATCGCTGTCAATTAAGCAAATGACGGCTACGTCGGAGGTATATAGAGGCAAAATACATAAGTAGAAAAGTGAAATCAACGTAAACCAAGCTCTGTGGCATATATGAATAATGAACTATTACTTTGCAGCTGAAATAATCACTTACAAAATCATTTTCAACGTGCTATACTACACCATTAGCTTTACATCGATAACATAGCCTTTTGTATTCCATGTAACCTAGTACTAATTAATTTACCCACCATTTCAATTATCAAATGGTTTATATACGCGAAATATAATAATATACCTTCGATTCACACTTTCACATAATTGTTTCCTCGGATTTGGTGGTTCAATAAAACCATGCGAATTGCATAAAAACCAATGTTGATTTCATATATTAATAAACATCAGGGAATATAACACGTGGGGCGCGCGTTGATTAATGTGAAAAATTAATGTTTTTATATACGCTTTTAAGAGCTTCATTTGATTTCGCTGACTAGTCGAAAAATATTTGTTATTGAATAACATTACTTTATTATCGACAGTAAGGATAAATCAAATCCACATGACGTAATAACCCTCATAACAAAGAACCCCACGCGTGTACGTTAAATTTGTAGGATAACGAGCGAACTTAACGTATATATATATAACTTTTATAACTCGTATGGTATAACTATGTGTCAATGAAAGGCACCGAATTCGCCAATATTATTCACGAGAGTTAAATATATTTACGACCAAGGCAACGTTTAATTAAGCAACGTCTACATTAAAATACCATCCTCAAACGTATAGTATATAAATTAAAAAAAATCCCTAGCGCATCATCGAATACCATCCAATTTTCCAATAGCCGCTGCATATATATATATACACGCGTTGACCCATCCGCGATTATAACGACCCACGTGTAAAGAGTCTCCCCCTTCATCAAACTCGTAAAAACGCTATGAGGATTTATACTTTCGTTGACGCACATCACCATATCCCTTCCCGCCTCTTATATACGAAGGATGAAAAAGAGAAAAAATCTCCCTCGCGTGCGGTTACGTCTTATCTTACGTGCACTCTCTCGTCTCGCGGTGCAAGCAAGCAAGCAGGTAAGTGTATTCAGCGCTCGGGGCTCTAATAAGCTCTTCTCTCTCTCTCTCTCTGAACCTCTCTCGGCCTTATTAATGCGATTGCGCAACGTGCGCGTGCGCACGGATTAGGCGTGCTGCGCTGCGCGTTTATATCGCCGCGCGGCTTTAACCGGTCGTTTAATTTTTTTCGCGCCACGCGAGAGAGAGAGAAAGAGAAGACGTTACCGTTAACTGGTGGCTAAAGGTCTTTTATTTCAGCGGCGTTTTATACGCGGCTATACAGATAAAAAAAACGATTGGACGGAGCAGAAGGTCCTACTTGAGCTGCTGCTTTACCGACCGAGCGAGATTGCGTGGAATCCTGGAGAGATATTGTACATTATAATACGCGAGATGTAACGCTATGGTTGTTCCTTTTTTTTATGAAGGTTGATGAAGGGCGCTGTGGTAATTTTTTAATCGAGGGCGTAGTGTTTTTCTTTTCAGGTGTTTGTGTATATATATAGATAAGTATACAGGCCACTTTCGTCGTTCGCGGATGCTTTCAGAGTAATGAGGATGAGAGGAAAGGGGGAGGGGGAGAGATTCGCCTGCGTTTATTGTGCTAGTTTAAGGTAAAGATTGGAACGTTTTGAGAGCTTTTAAAAGTGCGCGAGCGCGCGCGCATTCATTATGCGGAATGAGCCGGAGTTTGCTTTTAACGGCGGAAATTGGCTCACCGGCGGAACTTTAAAATTGGCAAATATCGAGTTTTGCTCTCTCTCTCTCTCTCTCTCTCGTCTAGGGACGGTAATGGCAATAAAGTTCGCGAAACGCAAATGGACGTTATCGTTAATTGTTTGGCTAGACGCGAGCACGCGCGCGCGAGTTCGCTCACCAATGCAAAATCAATCCTTTAATGGACTTTTTCGATCGTAAATATATCAGCTTTTAATCAAATTTCCGTCCTCGAGAGAGAGAGAGAGAGAGAGAGAGAGCGCATACCAAAGAACGAGGCTTCTATACAAACAAATTAAGTGATTTTCGAAAATATATATGCGAATGTTGATATTTACATTTCATAACAGAGAGAGAGAGAGAGAGAGAGAGAGATCGTTAAAAGCTTTCTATTACATTGCCTCATTTACCCGCTCTAATAGCAATAGGGTTTATTCAAGAAGTATATATAGATTTTATCCTCACTGCGTATACGAATGACAATGTAGTTATAATTGTGCAACGTCATTGTACGATTGTTTAAATACGCTCGTAAGATTACCAGTTTATCGAGTGTATTTCTGAATTGTGCGACAGTTTTACCATTAAAATACCATACGTTCTTTCTCAAAATACCAATCGAAAATCCACGATATTTGCCTTTTTCCTAGTTGCACACTTATACACACACATACACGCGCACGTGATATACCTCACGATGTAACAATTCAACCTCGCATTCTTTTCACCTGTACACGACGTCAAAGAGGGAGCAGCCCATCCTCGCAACCTTGACAGTTAAGCTCCCGCACGTTCTTTTCCATCCTCTCACTCTCACCTCCCACATATATACATATACATGTAGCCGCATCCGTACCTATAGCAATTCGATTTCCTTCGATCCTATTATCATTTTCCACTACACTTCTGCCGTCCTGTGTCGCGGATAAAGTGCAACGGACGTGTCGTATACATTATATATCTATAGCGATAGGTCGATCAACGTGAGTGCCGGCACACTGTGCTACGCTTTCGTTCATTTCACTTGTAATGTTACAGAACCGATGCTGGTGATGGGAACAGCAATGGTGTTTATTTGAAGAAGAGCTCGTTCACGAAGTATCCGAGGTGCTCTGGAGATTGAAAAAGCGTTTTTTATAAATGAAGAATGAAGCAAATATATTTTTGTTTTTTTTTTGGCGATAGATTGATGTATAAATGAATCTGACTTCATTTAAGTAAAAAAAGATTTTATGATATTGTAGATAAATGGTAAAATTTGGTTTCTAATGCAAATTACAATCTCTTATTCTAACGCTTGTCGTACATTTATTTGTGAGAATTACTTAAATTCATGACAATAGTTCTTAAATTTAGTATATACCCTTAAAAATTCGAATTTACTTTCCATTATAGAATATTATCCTACGTGTGTCAAAAGTATCTATACATAGTATACATATTCTTTGTATCTTATTGGATTTCCTCAAACAGATCGACAACGAACCTTTCACCTACACTAGGAGCTCCACTACGTCGTCATATACACCCACTGATATCATTTTTCAAAAAGATATATATATATAATTTTTCATCAACACGCGCGTCTCCATTCACGTCGCCATATATATACATCTACACTCCGCCGCCTTCATGTCTACGGCTAAAAGCGAATTACCCGATTCTACGCTCGCGCGCGCGCCCAAACCGTTGTAATCACATGGAAATGCGCCTGATCGACGTTGATGAGAAAAGATCATTTTGAAAGCGCGCACGCGCAGAGAGGGGTGGGGCGGGTTAATCGGATTAGCGGGCGCGGCTTCGATCATTGCGACACGTGGCCGGGGGTTGCGCCGATGCATTATTTCGAAGCAGAGGCGTGTGTACGAGAAGGATGAGATGGAAAAGGATTTTTTTTCATCGTTGTTTTCAAGTGAATATATCAAACAGTAGTCATTAATGGATGAGCAGTAGGCGTATATGCGGGCGGGACCGGAGTTTGAAATAATTCACGGTTTGCGGAATTCACGAGCAAACGCTCTCTCTCGCGCGCGATCGAGAATATTGAATGGAGATTATATCGTTGAATTTTGCAGGCATCGGGCTCTCGCGTTGAATATAATCCGAGAAATGCGCCTATATCAATTTTGCGAAATATCGCAAATGCACGTGCCGCGCGTATGGTGAATTTTCTTATAAATATATACTTTTCTTTATGTTGATTCAATTGGAGGATTTAATTGGATTTTAATCGCTCGACTGTATCTAATAAAACGAACGTTTTCGTATAGGGGCTCTTCCTTTAAGGTATATCAAATTGAAACAAATTACATTTAATCGCGAACAATTAAATGTTTCTATATGCACTGGGGAAGGTAAAATTGTGTATTTAAGTTTGACAGCTGCAAAATTACCAGGATTCGGCAAGATTTTTCGAAAGCTTTCACGTAACCGTAAATATGTATGTGTATATACACGCTTAAGATGCAGAATCCGCAGAAGTAGACATTCATTTAAACTTAACGTCTCGAAAATGAGGTGTCTAATATGCATTTTAATTTCAGCGCACGCACATATATATACATATACGCGCGTCAAAATAGATTATACCGCAGTTAACCGAACTCGAGTTGAAGATGCGCTGCTATACTCATGTAATAATTTCAGGATTACTTGGCAACGATTATGTAAAAGTAATTAGGAAAAAATCCATACTTGAGCTTAAATATTTTCGAACTCGATTATCTAATCGTTCGCGGGAAAAAAAAGAATATAACGCAACCATCGTCGTGGTTAATTTAACGCATACCTTTCTATTGAAGTGGTTATTACACATTTTCATTTACGTATCACCATATTATTATAAGCCACACGTATTACGAAATCTATATGTATAAAGCTTTAAATACTTCGTATTTAATTCAGAATGGCATTACATTCGTACTTCGAAACGAAGCGTTTTGCATTATAACCGCACAAGCGCGTGCTACTGCGTTCTCAATACGAGATTATCCTAAAATTATATAATACTTTTAATAAATATACTCGTAATAAGTAAATATATAGATATATGTATATAAATAACGTGTATCAGTGAAAATAAATCGCGCGAACCGTCGAATATATCCCTTCGATTTGATCGCTATATATAAACACAATACACCAGGATAAATCCCTGCGTGGCGTTAATTTTAAAATTCAATATACATCGTACTACAATACGACCGTACTGCATATTTATTTCGTCGATAATAAATTAATTTCCACAGATACATTTAAAAAAAAAACAGTTATTCGACATATTATACACATGATATTATATATACATATATATGTGAAATCGCACTCGCGTATAACACCGAAATATCTGATTTCTTTCCACGCTAATGCCCCTTTTTTTACCACCACCGCAACGACACAAACCGCGCAATTACGCAACGTACAAACACATATATACGCGCGTCGATAATGCAGGCGAATTCGCGCGCAAAAATATCGGATATCACAGCTCTCTCTCTTTCTTTTTTACACACATACCCCTGCGTATACATATGTATGTAATCTCAACGATGAGTCCCCGATAAACTGCGTCCGATACGGAAAAGTTATTAAATCCCCGTATATAATGCGCACGCTTATACGAGCTGCGGCAGTGCACAGCACATATATATATACACGTGGTAATTAAATATCGAGTGCTGAGGTCAATCGGAATAATGATAGAGGTCGCGCGCGCGCATCGCCTTTCGTAATTACGCCTCTCAATCATACATGTATAAACGTGTGTACTATACATATATATATGCACGTGGGAGGCACGTAGTTATGATTAGAATGAGAAGAGGCGCAGTTTGCGTTACGCAAAGGGTCATGGGTCTGATAAGCAATGAACGTCGTATATGGGCGGACGATTGATCGAAAAATTACATGCGGCTTTCTTTCACAACGAGTATAATAGTCTCGCGTCGTAATTGACGAAAATTTGCCCGTCGAGTATACACTGTGCGGGGTAAATGATTTTAGACGGTATGCTGTTAGCTCATCTCGTGTTGTATAGGGCGTGCGCGTCTTCGATCAATCGTATACTTATTATTATAGTTCTTATTAGGATTGCAAACGGAGATATTATTCTGTTGTTTGTCTTGAGAAACATCGCTTATTTTATGAATAATGCATCTTCAAACTAATAAAGCGCTTAATATACCGATTAACATGTAACAAACATTATATAGCGAGAAAAAAAGTTAAGATGTACGTTTAAATACATACATATATATATAGTTATAGTAAACCAATAAAACCGCTTAGCTCTTTTTTTTCTCTCTCACTCACTCTTTTCAAAACGTTTTCCTTCTCCTTTACGACTCTCTGCGTGTCGCGCTTACTTACCTATATATATATACCCTCCGCCTCTTTTCCTGCTCTCAAGGCGACGCGCGCGAATTCGCGTCCGCTGATTTACGAGACGCGCGCGGCGTATAGGATCGGGAAAAGGCGGGACACATCGTGCACGCAATGGAATCGGGTGGGGAATGAGAGAGGGAGAACAAAAAAAAAGACGCAACAAATCAGGCGGAACTCTTTATTTACATTTATAAAAAAAAAGGTAGGGAAAATCACAAGGACAGTAGTAGTAGTAGTACATTTATATATGTATGTCTGCGTGTATATATGTGTGTGTGGTTTGCGTGGCGGTGGTGTGTACATTCATACGGTTTTATTCGCGTTGCGTTTTTGTTATATATTTATATATACGTTGGTATATAATAGCGGCGGTGTAAGAGAAAAAAAAACAGAGAGAGAAGAGAAGAACGAAGAAGAAGAAGAAGTGTAGCGTTGCTCTCTACGCAGCTGCTGTGTACTCGGTTGTCTATATATATGTATATATATATATATAGCGACAGGTATTACATGCGTGATTGTATGTGTGTACGTTCATCGTCTGTGAATGTGTGTACATATATATTTATTTGTTTTTTTTTCATCGTTTTTTTTCTGCATTTGCGCGTGCATGTATGTGTGTGTGTTATACACGTTTGTAAATATTAATATAGGCGTTATAAAAAGGTGGGAGAGATACATATATAAGCGAAGCGTACACATTATATATAAGAGACACGGGCGACATTCGATTCGCGACAACCGCACCGAACATTTATCGGTGCTCGCGTGATCCGCCGTTCGCACACGACAAATATATGTAAATATATATATATATCATAGTGCATCTTTTCTCGTTCAACTTCTTTTTTTTGTATATTATATATTACGAGTACATAATATTTGATTATTGCTTTGTTGTTTTTTTTTTCTTCTTTTATAAAGATATATATTTATATATGATCAAGCGATAGTTACATGCCATTCTGTTTATTTATTTATTCATTTTTTTTCGTTGTTTTTACGACTCGATGTATGTAATATTTATATATCATGTGTAATAAAAACTTGCTCCTCTATGGACCGTGCGCGCGTAACAGCAGTACACATAAGAAATTGTTATATATCGTATATATTTTTGCTTGTCTCCATGTATCGTTGTTTTTTTTTTGTATAATAATCTCGTATACGATAACTATACGCGTAATATATATATTTTTGTCAATTATTTTTTTTGTCGCTCGTACCAGCGCGTTTATGCGTATATGTAAATGTATTTACGTATATGTGCGTGTATATGTATATAGAACAATTCGTTAATAATGACGTTGTAAAATGCCGCGCGACGGGCTATCCTCCCTTGATTGCGTAGCGACGACGATGACGACGACGACGGTGATGATGTCTCTCGTAGTATATAAGCCAAAGGTAGTCTCTGTGCATACTCCTTCGTCGTAGTATCGGATGTCTCTCTCTCTCTCTTCTCTCTTGTCCTCTCTCAGCGTTACGCGCGACGTTCTATAACGGCTGCTGTTGTTGCTGCTGTTGTTGATGCTGCGCGTGTGCGGTTAACCTGTGAACATGCGAGAGCGAACGGAGAATTTTCCGTTGATGAAATGCTGCTGATGCTGCAAGCGGTTTCAAGACGAGCGGGTGTAAACAGTCATATGCATGTATATAGAGTGTCTGTATATACATACTACGACGTACCTCGCTCGAACTAGGATATTAATCAATGGGGAGGGAATGAAGAGGTGAAGGTTTTGGCAGGTAAAGGGTTGACGACGGTGGTTCTTGGAATACGCATTGAATAATATTATTGAAGGTATAACGGGAAACGTACGGAAGGTACGTTCGTGATGCGTGGTTTGTAAGATAATCCGGATTGTGACTATAGGCGACGTGGCCTTGGTTAAACTAGATTGTTACTTGTTATTGGTTTTCAGAATGTTTGAAAAATAGAGTTCGTATTTTATGACGATAAAAAATTGAAGGAAGATAATGTTTATTGGGAAATGATTATGAAAATTGTTATTGCTATAAAGCTTAAAGCTTGGCTTTTCATTTTCACGTATATGTATTAAATTTAAATATATATACATAAGTATATTATTATTTTTGGAATAAATATAACGGACTAATAATCATCTATAATTATTATACCTATTAACAAAATTAATATACCACCCATCAATTAAAAATTTTCATTCGCAAATATCTTTCGCATTTTTCAAATCACTTGAGAAAACCTCCACCGGTAAACTCAAAATAATATTTCGACCGTAAGCTTTCACTGGCACTCCTCCTCAAAAATCCCGAAGCTCACCTACAGTTTACTACGTGCCGTATATTCTTTTCGAGGAAACCCCTATATACCTTTAGCTTCTCTCTGCACGCGCAGCGGGGTCGAAAACTTTACAACAAAAATGCGCAGCCGAAAATCTCTCTCTCTCTCTCTCTCTCCTGCGTACGATATTTCACATTCTAATGTATCCCGCGCCGGATATTTCGCATCACTCCCTCCTTCCTCTCGTATATATATATACATTTTTTTTGTACTTTGCACGGTTCACGGCTGGGCTATTTTTCTGAAATTTCTCATGCGCGCGCCTGGAAATCGCGCGAAAATCGTGCCCGTGTGTATAACGTATATCATATATGTATATAAGCATGAATGTATATATATATATATATATATATATATATATATATATATGTATATGTACATACGGTCCCGCGCCCTTTTCCCCCGTGAGAAACTCCACCTCGACATAGAGAGACGACTGACGCTTTCTGTATGTATATATAAAGCTCGGGTTGGAAGAAAACCATCGCCTTTGTTCGATCACTGATTTGCTTAGAAGATTGCGAGTAGTAATTGGATTGCGGGGGCGGACACGTTCTTTCCTTCTCTCTTCGTTCTTTTTTCTTCTATATATCTGCTTCGCGAGAAGCGAGTTACTTTATTAAAGTTCTACATACCCGGGAGCAATTATTTCGCGCGCGATTCTTCATTTATTTATTGTTGTTTTTTTTTTAACTTTTGCTCGCGCTTTCGTAATTGATTATTTATCGATGCAGCCGCGCGGATTGACACAGATGGGCTTGCGCATTGTTCTAGAAATCATTTCGAAAGAGTATAAGCAATATCCCGTTGGCAGATCTTTCGGTTTGATATATATATATACGAGTGGTTGAGTTAAATGTTTTAATTAAAAAAGAGTAGGGGAATGGGGGATTCGCTCGAAATTTTATTACCTCGGGGTGGGATGGTGAATTTTTATCAAAAAACCGATATATTTCATTAACAATGGCTGCGGCGCGGAAATTAAGAGGCAAAGTATTGATTTCGTTTCACTTATTTTTCTCAACTCCTCCGCACATAGCGCGATCGACGATAGCAAATTAAAGCGCAAAATTTAATTAACTCGTTCGCGAAATTTCTCGTATTTTTATCCATATTCCATATATATATATACACACGTGTGAAAAAAGCTAGAAAATAAAAATTCCGTGGTTTATAACTGAAGGCTACGGCATCACCTTGCAAATATAAAGACGTAAAACATCGCGTATCTATACGGTAGCAGCTGGCTGCAATCAATTGAAATGAGATACGAAGACGTTATCCACAGTCTCTCTCTGATGCGTCTTCATTATAACGAAGCGAGGGTAAATAATATACACGCGACTCTCCGTCAACTATTAACCGGAGGAAAAACGACAGCGCTGTGTTTTATGTATTACAAAAGGTGGACACGAAGAAATTATTAATGATGTTGCGTGCGAGATAAGTGGCGACGGCGGCGGTTTAGCGAGAGGTGTGTATATATGTATATATATATATATAATAATTGTGGGACGTAAAGGGTATAGATGGGTATTGATTTCCACGAAGCTGCCTGGATTATTTTTTCTTCGAGACGCGAGTATATATAATGTCAAGAAAAAAAATCTACCGAGAATAGAGTGTAAACAAATTAACGTGACGAGTGCATAAAGATAGCCGGGTAGCGAAGGATGTACATATATATATATATATATATATATATGTATATAGAGTCGTTAAATTTTCACAAAAGCCATTAGAACTCACTCTCGACGCGATCAATCTCTCACTTTAGCTCACGCGAAGAGACCTGACTTTTTATATGAGTTTCAAGAACCCGCGGGGCAATTCATTCGCTCGCGAATTAAATCCCTCGCCGATTTAGCTACGCGAGCGATGTATAACTAAAAAGCCTCGGATGCTCTTTCTCTCTATCCCGTGAGATGGCAGTTAATAAAAAAAAGAGAGAGGAGGAGGGAGGGATTAACGCCAGAGAGAGAGGCTTACATGCCGGGAATAGCTCGTTAACAACCCTCGTGAATAATTTAACGACACAATCAACTGAGCGCCGCCGGAGCCAGCCGGATTCCGCCGAACGGTATACGGAACGACTTTATTAAGGTTCGGGTATTAATTACAAAAAGCTAACATTTCCCGGGTGCTATAGTGGAAAAGGCGGTATAGGAGAAACGGAGAGGGTGGAGGCCTTTTCGAGCTGAATGTTAAATTTTCGATTATGGAGTGTCGATTGCAGAGTGGTTGGAAATTCCAATGGTAGTTTAAAATTAATGTTATATAGAGGATAATGGATTTACTGTTTCTTTTGTGGTGATATCACTTACCTACCGCCTAGAGTTTACTTAAATTTAAAATAAATTCCCCGTACTTTTTATAATCTATCATCATAAATTCAACAATAAACGACATAAAAAAAAATCCCGATAGATGATTGTATTAGCCGCTTCTCTCTGTACGCGATTCCCTTCACTCTGCACCGCCATTTCATCTCATCCCAGTCAATATTTAGACAAGATTTCATCGCGAGACAAAGTATTCGGTTCCCAACCCATCGGTCTATTATATTAATTCACTCGCTCACGCGATCGCGACCTTCGTATTATTGGCGCGTTGCGCGCGCGCGTCATCGTCGAAGAATGCTAACTCTTCGCGTTTGCATCTCTCCCAAGCGCTCGTTGGATTTATATTGGCTTTGCTTAATCGTCGCGCTGACAGACTGCGCAATTATCGGTGTCGCCTGAAATCGATAAATATCGTAGTGAGAGAGAGGGGACATAGCAGCGAAGGGAAGGATTTGACGGCGCTGTCCTTTTAGCGCGAATTATTGGAAATTATCGGAGATGGATGAAGGGGAGAGAGAGAGACGAGGGAATCTATTTACCGTGATTATTGCGAGTAGGTTTTTATTAATTTCTAGGGTGGCGGTTTGAGTGGATATTTCTTCTTTTTTTTTGCTCAGATGATGGAAGTTGTGCGAGATACTTATTTAAGGTTGATTGGGGAGGAAAATGAATTTCTTTTTTAGTTTATGATTAACTTATTTTTGCTTTAATTATTGTGGTTTACGTATTAGCTTCAATTGAACAGTTAACGGTTATTGAAATATTTTAGATTTCCCACACGCGAGAGGGGAATATTATAACTGTATATTTATACAGTTGGTTTATTCGAGAAAATATGAACTCGTGGAATATGCTTAAATGTTTACGTATGTATAATCACATTGATTGAGGAAAATTAATAAAGTAATTGTTGAGCGTTTAAATTCGATTCTAAAAGGATGATAATATTTGACCTGAGGAAAATTAATAAAGTAATTGTTGAGCGTTTAAATTCGATTCTAAAAGGATGATAATATTTTTACCTGACTCGTCAAAGGAAAACAAATATTTTCTCTGACAATTTAAAGAATATTAATATACCGTCTAAAAAACTATACAAATATTTTCGTTAATATTTATACAAATCTATTTAATCTAATAAACCAATTTCCCAATTTTCTAAACTTTTTCATTCTAATGTAAAGCTCCGAGATACGTTGGTATTTCAACCATTCATATACAACCATCCGCTCTCAATTATACCTTCATAATAACTTTTCTGAACATTATCTACCCCGTTAAAAATAAAAATTAACCCAATCCTTCCCCCTCCCCCGAATCATCCCATTAACGCACCTCTTGGAGGTGGCCTGCCAGCACCAGAGTCGATGTTATCCTCCTCGGGATGAGCAGCGTTCCACTCAAGAGCGCGAAGAATCTCTGGTGGGATTGGTGGTGCCGTGGGGATGTGTGAGCCCTGCGCTACATAGCCATTCTCGTCAGCTTGGAACTGAATGCTCACTACCTCGCCATTGGGCGCTGTGTACTGGGTGGCACCCTGTGAGACGACAGCCGGACCCTCGGGGCCTGAAGCTTTCGGGGAGCCTGATTCCTGGTGGCTTATACCATTCGATGTCTCGAAGCTAAAGGTGAGAATAAAAAGATAGAGAGGGTATTAGAGTAATGTTTCTTTATATATGAGTGTAAGTGTTGATAATAAAGGATGGGTTATTTTTCGATTATCGTTATTATTATACGTTGTCGTCAAGTTGCTTTTGTATCATTAAAGGTGAATTCTGTATACAGTAAACTGTTGTTTCTTGCAGTTAATAAAATCTATTAATAATTCATATAGTTGAGATGAACAGATAGATTGAACGCGTTAGAATATGGTTCGATATAATTCAAATTGTGGGTAGGTATATATATCAAAAGCCATAGAATACCAAATGCATTAATGTGATTTCGTAGTGGAATCATTTTGTAAATAGATGAAATGGTGTTGTATATGAAAAAGTGATAAATTAAAGTAGCTGAATAAATAGATTGATGTGAAATTTCCTATGTATCATCAACATTAGACCTGTGACGTTAATAAATAAGTCTATTAAACAAAAATTGGCCTTTTAACGAGTATATTAGGCAATACCAGAAGTAGGTAGAAAGAGAAAGAGAGAGAGAGAAAGAGAACGAGAGATAAGAAGAAGAGTGAGAGAAAGAGAGATACGTTCTTCAAAAGTGAAAGTACGAAAATTGCAAAGTGCAACCCCGCACGCGTGACTCTCGTGGTGATTGGCGAAAAAAAAGAAGAATAATCGTGACTACTACTCTGACGAGCATACGCTCTACCGACAAGTAGTTGAAACGAAATGACTCCCGGCTAATCATTGTAATTATCTGTACTTATCAACGTAAAAATATGTGGCATCTTCGAACGGAGTAGAAAATTATGTCTTTTGATTTTGAAATTCAGAAATAGTAATATTATCCGTTCCATTAGTTTTTAACAAATAAAATATAATTTAATAAATTTCAATGAACTTCGCATTAGTATTTGTATCGTTACAAAAAGATTTCAACAAAACTCATAGTCTTAAGTAGATCCAGGACAAATTTAGTCAGACATCAAACAGGTATTATTTAACGTTTATTTTCAAAGTAATATGGATAAAAATTTAAGCCCGAAATTATTTTAAAATGTTCTAATGCATTTTCATTTACATACATGCCATTTTTGCAAAAAAATAAATTTTAAGATAAAAGCACTTTTGATGTAACCTCTTTTTAACAGACCTCTTTTTCTCCTTTTTCAAACGGTACATTAAATATTTAACTTGTCCCACGATCTTTAACCACTAAAATATTTAATTTTCAATTTTACTCCATATTTTTCAAATGTACATTAATTAAAATTAAAAGATAAAAATAGCCCTCGTATCGTTTTGTACATATGCACTTAACCTTTTTACTACCCACAATCTTAATTCTTTCTCTTCATCCACATTCAAATTTCCACCTCGCTACGATAAAACCCTGCGTCCGCCTCCCGTTAATGAAAATCGTTTCATTATCAAAATCCTCGGTCACCGCTAATCCATTCGCCGTCCCACCCTTAATCTTCTATCTATCAAGCATCCTCACCCTCTCTCTCACCTTCACCTCAAGAAACCCCTTCCACCAACCTACCCTCCACCCTCCTCCTCCTTCCAAACAATCCCCGGAAACCCAATTGCCGAATTCCAGCGGCTCTTAACTTGGCCGTCAGTGTAGGCCGCGCCTCCGGTAGAGGAGAGAGAGAGGGAGGAAACCACTCGAACTAATAACCCAAGAAGCCTCCGAGAAATTCTCCCTGGCGGCGTCCGGCGAGTGGAATTTCAATCCCGCACACACGTGCGTGTATGTGTATGTATGTGTGTAGATGGTAAGAGAATACTACACACAACGACGACGACGTGTACTCACTTGTTGACGTAGTTACCGTCGAAGTTGACTTCGAGCTGCTGGGAGGTGATGACAGCGTCCTTATCGGCGCCACCGCCGCCGCCCAGTCGTTGGGGAGCCCCGAGGACTACGGACGCGCTGCACAGCGCGACCACCGCTGCCATCAGTATCTGGAAGCAGACAGACAGACGAATTGAGAGGGTGGGGTTTCGTTAATTGGGCTTGCGCGCATGCAGACGGACGCTCTACGAAGATAATATAGTTGTTGAGAGCTCCCAAGGTGTACAAGCAGACGCAATTTAATGGTGCTTTACTGAGAGAGAACTGCTGCTGCTGCGCATTGTTGTTGGGTTGTTGTAATTATTTTGTTTTGTTTTTATTGTCGCATTTAAATTTATGATGAAACATTTAACAAATAATTATCGGAATGCTTGGTTATTTGGGTACGAAAGTATTTTAAGTGGATGCACGATGGTTATAGTAAAGCTAACGTATTTTAAGTTTTGATGCAAATGATAATTTCGAAAAATTAGTTCGTTATAAGTTTAACGGATATTAATCTAAAACATAATAAAATATATATATATATATATATATATATATGTGTATTCATTTGATTTTTTCTTTTAACAAAAAATATTGGTTTTGTAGGTTTCAATCATTTTAAAGATTTCATCACAACTACTCAACTAAACGCAAACACATCGTTTTTTAACGTCGCCTTTAAATACAATGTGTGTCACGCTGGAAAAACTAGTTTTCAGTCTTGACGTAATGCGTAGCGAGCGCACACATATATGTCTATACACGGAAATTTCTAAAAACAACTTTAGCCAGTCGTTTTAAATACCTTTTTAAAATTTCATCAACGGAATGCTATTTGCAAAAATGCGTCGTAATTTCTTCCTAAGATTATGCAAAGATCCAAGTCCATTCTAATGTCAATACGTCAATTTCAATTTAAAAGTAGAATTTTAATCGTAGAATTCCTCATTCCGACTCTTATAACCACTCCGCTATCGTCCTATAAATTCTCCACTTTATTGACACTCCTGCACCTCACGACTTCCCATCCCAATACCACATATACATCAATGAATACATAAACAATCCACCTACGATACGCTTTCAATAATTCTCCAAGACTTCGGTCACGATTCTCCCTAAGAATCCGAAAATTCTCCCACAACCAGAACCCATTTATTCCCCCTTTCGATCCTCCTGAGAACAATCCGCAAAAGGCGTATAATCGCTCGCAAAACACACACACACACACACACCTAAAATCAATTAATTCCCTCGTCGTCCCACGCGCAACCGAAACTAACAAAACAAAAAAAGAACAACAACAGATTCCCCTCCGCGTCTGGGATGGAATGGAAGAAACTGGTCTCGCGGAAAATTTTCGATCAGGCTAGGAGTGTGAGAGATAGGCGCGACCGCCCACACCTGCGCTCCTGTCTCGAGACGTCACGCGCGTGCGCCCGCCAATTACCCCAGGAGTAGCAGTAACAATGCGAGAAGGATGTAGAAAAAATAAAATAGGAGTAAGAGGGAAAGGAGTAGGTGTGTGTATATATATGCTAAGGTATATAGTGTGAAAAGCTGATATAGTCTATCCGCGTGGGTCGGGTCTATATATATATCAGTGATTTATCGGTTTCACACGTAACATCAGGTCCCTCGCGAGGGACAATGCGCCGCATTAACGGCCATTAGTTGTGTTACAGCATGTAGCTACAACCGCTATGTGTATATTGTAATAACGATTTAATTCCTCACACGTGACTATAACATATTCCCACTAGGTAGCACAGCCGTCATAGATTTTTTCTCCAAAATACGCATAATACATAGAACCTATGTGTTTGCACACTCTACCACGAGAATTCCTCTCGTCTCATCATCGTTAATGAATGAATCTCAACCTCCCACTTCTACCATGGGTTGGGTCTCTCTCTCGACGATCGCCTCGGGTGAATCGTGCGCACAGCGCCGTGCGATATTCGCGGAATTATCTCGAAAGTCACGCTCCCGCTTGTATATATATCTATATATACGTACGTACGTTCTGCTGCTGCTGTATACCGTATAGTGCTTGGAATGCTTAAAGGGCGCGAGCGAGAGTTACGTCAGAGACGTAGAAATGACATTATGAAATACAGGCGTGTACCTGTATGTATGTGTATGTATATGTATGGAGATGGAGAGGAGGAGTGTATAGCAAAAGTGAGCGCAAGGTGCATCGCGGGGTAAGTGCCGTGTGCGCGCGAGCGAGCGAGCGAGCGATGTGCACGTGCGCGAGATGGGATTGTTACAGTGAGCGAGAGTGAGGAGAGGCTATTGTTGATGAGCGAACGGTGTGCAGCAGGGGCCGACGAGAGGTGAGGTGCAGAGAGAGTCTTTTTGACGGCTGTTGCTGGATGGAGGTTTTTTTTTTAATTTTGCTGTGAGTACATGGGTATATGGGAATCTTTGAGAAATGAGAATAAAATCTGATGGTTAGCTTGATATTTGTTGCTTGGTACTTGATTCTTTGGTAAAAATAAATAGATGAAAAGTCGATCACAGTATAACTATGTGAAAAGATCGATTATTTTTTTTACTGTACTACATTTTTCTTTTTGATTTTATGAACACTGTTTTTCACTTTTCCAATGATTTAGTTTTCATTAGTTTAAAATATAAGATAATTATACACATTTTTTAAGCAAAAAATCAAATGTTTTCATTCTATTTTAATTATTTTGTAGTTCTATAAATATTTGAGTTTCAAAATTCAAATCTAGCCCATTTTCAATTAAAAAAATTCGAATATTCGCGCTTTTTTCAAATAACCAATCACATCAAGTCTTTAAATGAGCCACTACTTCCGGCCATCATTTTTTTAAGAGTAGATAATTAGTGAATATCCGCTTAAGTAACAGTATAAGGTTTTGATCTGTATGCACTATAGTAAACGACTTTTCACTTATTTATATATTTATTATAATGCTATATTTACAATATTCCACGTTACCGTACAAATGTATAAGTTTATATGCGAACGAAGGAAATCTTTATCTACTGTAGTAAACGAAAAATAGTAAATAATCACGCGCTCTACGTTTAATCATCTTAACCACCATTACCCCGAATATCCTATCTCAACCTCGTCTATTAAATATATACAATTATAGTACAACTTCAGCAATTAAACTTGAAATTCGCAATAACATTCAGCAACCAATCAAACTAAAAAAAAATTGACACAACAGTTGAATCCCTCTTTCTATCCCCTGATCGATAAACATTTCAGGCAACAATTGCATTCCGCTAATTCAACTTTAAGCAGCGGCAGGGATGAAAACGGCTACGCGTATATATATGTATATATAAGTTGCATCGCGCACTCATAACTAAACATTAGTCTTGGAAACTCCGCCGCGAGCCATTATGCCTCATATAAGCGCGAGCAAAGCGAGTCGAGCTGCGAGCTGCGAGTGGTGGAAATCAGCGCAACTTTCCAGCGATAGTTAATCGGTTTGTACCCAGTTCGAGGTTAAATTAAACGATGTAAAAGCCAAACTACTTTATAATGTCGAGGGAAGTTCGGGAAGTTGGCTGAGTTACGCGCCGAGGCAGCAACATGTGCCGAAATTCGGATTTCGTGGTGTATATGGGGTGGAAGGAGAAAGAGAGAGGAGGCCACTTTGATCTGGGGGAATTTCGTTTCGATGTTACTAGGTTTTAGGGCATTTAACATTTATGAAATGTTCCAGTTTCTGAAATGGTGTCTCAATTTTTGATATTGTATATAAAACAACGGCGTTGTGTCAAATGTCAATGAATTTGATGAAATATTATATGCATTGTATTATTCTATAGTAGAAAAATATAGTCCGTATACGGTAACCTATATAAACGCTTATCAAAGAAACTTTTTTGACCATATTTACATTTTTAACAAAACCATCTCTCTGTATTAAAAATTTTCACGTTTTAAGAGACCCATTATCTATATAAATCTTATAAAACGCCCTACAACCTCACATAATCCGTTACAACCTTCTCACATACCTTACAAACCCATTGCGCAACCTACACGTGGCATTCCAAATCCGCGTTTAACCCACCCGTCGACACACGCACGCAACGATCATCATAGTTGTCCTGTCACCGACGCGCGTGCGCAAAAAAAAAAGAAACAAGCAACTCATCTCTTCACAGGTCAATGCTACCGTTGACATTTCCCCTCTCCTCGGATTCCACGCGGGGTGCAGCAGCAGTATGATGAGCATAGGAGAAAGGCTTTGCGGCAGCCGGGCGGAGTATTATAGCAGCAGCACAGCTCGTTGTGTCTTGGTGGCATTGCACCGTTCAAGGCCGTATAATAGGATGGATGGGTATGAAACGTGGTAACTTCGTCGTTGCGTAATGGAAGGGTAGTGGTCGTTATATAGAAGTGGGGATGTATACCTGGATTCCTGCGGAGGTATAAGGATGGTTGTGGGATGGTGTGGTAGATTGTTTGTTGGCTTTTTTTTTCTATAGATTGTTGAGAATTGCGCGCAGGTATAACGTTGACTTTGACATTTTTAATCTAAACGATATCACTCAGTTTAGTTCGTTTGGAATTCACTTTATTCGAATGAATTTTTCAAAAAATCGTTCAAGCTTTCAAAGAATTGTTTGATAAAAAAACTACTTTTGGGGTACGATGACAAGGTGGAAAAAAATTGTGCACAATTGAATTTATACCGATGTGTTACCTTAAAATGAAAAAAATTTATTTGTCTCTGCATCGCAATCCATAACCCCATATCCCTACCGATTACACACCATGCTTCCCTTATCCACGCAAATTTTTCCATTATCCTCATCAGAACCCGTGGCATTTATCTTAAAAAAAAAAAATTTTATCCTGAAATGCAAACGCGTCTCTTCTCTCGCTCACTCACGTATAGATGTTACAGCATAGATAAAACGCTTTTATTGTTCAGCGAGTCGAGCCCGTGCCGCCGCCGCCGTCGTTTCTCTTTTTCATTTTATCCCCCCAGCTCGCTCGCTCACTCGCTGTTTGCTTTTACTCTTTGAGCTGGAATTCACATGAATGTCTTTTGTAACCGTACCGAAAATCAAAGGCATGGCAGCACAACCGAGTGGAGCTTCAAAACGAATTGCTGCGACTCGCTATATATGTATATATATGTATATATAATATATATCGTGATCAAAGAAACTTCTTCTTAGTTATGTAACTTAATGGAGGCTGTAAAGCAAACATCGGCCGAAAAATTAAATTGCTTCGATTCTCTCCGCTGCGCTTTGTGTCTGCATCTCTCTATATGCACACGCGGCTATGCAGTATACATCGTTTCAATGATTTTTACCAAGGATTTATATGTAAATGCGACGTTCACGGAATTTCGATTATATATTTTTCGTCTACTCAACATACTTGTTTTCGTCTTATATTACGTGAAACTTGCGCATCTCGGTCGCGTATACGCGGTTATTTTTTTTTGATTAATTTTAATTGCGCGTGCATTGAATCGAGAAAATATCTGAATATGTAATAATAAAACTCTTTCATAAGATTCGTTATATCACGTATAATCGACGAGCTATTAATCGTTAAATTTATCGGCGAATATTTCTAATAAAATAACGCTATTTAATCACGAACTGACCCAATATAATTATATGCTATACATTTGTATATACACCAACTCATCTCGGTTTTGGTTTCTCAGTAGTTAATCAAACAACCTTATCTCGCTCACGTTTCTGTAGGACAGTCACGACGAGGACGACTCATCGAAAATCATAATTTTTAGCCTTCTACGTATTACCTATCGCCACAATCGATCGTAAATAAACATTCACCGGTCGGCGAGAGACTTTCTCTCCGCGCGCGGTACCTAATTTAATAATAATTCAAACTCTCGTATATACGCCCCCTTTGGCATATACATACACGAAAAATCCGAGGAAGAGTATAAAGGGTTTATCTTTATTTGTGCAATTTTATCCGAATCGTAATTTTTGGAGTAAATATAGCGAAACGTCTTTAATGTAAAAACTTTTTGTTGCGTTCAGAAGAAGAAGAAGAAGAAGCAAAAAAGAAAAATCCGTTCTTTTAGTATACAGGTAACGAAGGTGTGCTATATACGTGTGTAAGTATATATATGTACATATGAACGGAGAATGGGAAAAGTCTCGTATATAGTAGGTATAACGCGAATTCATCAGGTGTACACGAGAAAGGAACGAATCATTCTTCTGTGTAATCTTCTTTTATCAAAGGGGGGAAAAAAGAAGGATGAAGAAAAGAATGTTCTCCCGTTTCAATCGATTTCGTAAGGTACACATGCACGCACTTTTCCTTTCATTCGCCTCTCCTTCGATATGCCACGTGTACATACATATATACACACACACGTGGGTATACGTGTATATTACTTATGTAGACGTTTGTGCAAGGGTTTAGGAAGTCAATACGATGTAAAATGCTATAGGCCAAGAGATAAATGGGCGATAGAACGTATTATGAAGGCTACGCGTATGTGTATGTATTTGAGGATAAAAAAAACGAACGTGGGAAATGTAATGTGCGCAAAGTAGCTTGTTCGAGTATTATTAATCGTTCTGTTAACAGGATAACTATACTGACGTATAGTGAGGTGGAAAATTGTTAAAATTTGAAAATAAACTTTGTTGAATGTTGTTATATGAATTGTTCCGCAAAATTTTCATGATGGTTAATAATATATAACATAATCCGATAAATGCAAATTTAAACAACATCGTGAGGCAAAGCCCACATTTCGCGCTTTATTATTGACCTACTTTGGCTGCTGCGCGGCATTAATCTAGCGAAATTAATAAAATAACCCGTATACACACACACACACGCTTCACTAAAAAGCCTGGCACCGCGCCGTAATTACAAATTCCGCGAAGGGTAGTAATCATCGTCGAAAGAATTTTCGTTCATTGTCGGCCCCATTTTCGCGCTTCTCTCTCTCTCTCTCTCTCTCTCTCTCTTGCTCCTTATTGTCACTGGGTATTGTGCGGGTCGTGTAAATGTTCGCAAATAAAAGTTGTACTGATTGGTAATTATATTTTTTTGTTTTTTGTTCTTGCTTTAATACTATTACAATGTTTAAAAAGTATCTGCAGAAAAAGTTGAAAGTATTATACTTCATTACATAACCAACCGTAGACAATTCCAGCACGCTTGATCACTCGATTCCTCCTATTCTCATTCGACCCACCTCCTCCCCAAAAATCTCGAACAATAAACCGTATCACGCATTGAGGCAACCCGAGAGATCGTACAATCGCGACCCATCCCCGTTAAATCAACAATCGCGCACACAGGCGCGGAGGCGAAAAAACCATCAGTTCTATTCTTCGCATTGCCCCACAACGACGTCGTCGTCGTCGTCGTTGTCGCATCGCTATATATATATATATATATATGTGCATATATCGTGCACTTTTACTTTCCAATCCACGCCCCGGCGAACTTCGAACTCTCGCGAGTTCACGAGAGCGTGAGGCGGCGCGCAAGCGAAGGAACGAGCGAATCGGTTTTATCGGAGGCCAGATGGATTTTTCCGGCGAGTAGAAGCAGAGTTGGCTTCTCTACGAGAGAACAAAAGAGAGAGAGAGAGAGAGTATTATTTTCTTTCTTTTTTTTCTGTAAGAGCTGAAATCGAAGTACACCCGGCTGGCTTTTGATCGAGGCTTAATGAATACTTTTAGATGCGATTTCGAACGAATTAAAAGCTCGAAACGAGGAGAAAGCTATATATAGCGAGCGTCGCGCACGAAACGAGAAGGAGCAGGAGAGACAGAGAGAGAGAATCCTAATCCAATTAAAACAATAAAGATTAGAAAAAGCTCGGTGTGCTGGCCGTTAGTGCAAAAAATTCGAGCACTGCAGCGGGGCCGCTCCTAGGTTGGAAATAGATAAAGGGAAAATAAATGAGATTGAATAAAGCAGCGCGCGAAGAGAAAGAAAAAAAGGAAAAAGAGAAGAAGAAGACGAGGCTATATGCTGCACCGCTTCGATTGGGAACCGATGGGTTTACAAACGCGTTGGTGGACTATATATATGTATATATAAGGACGGCAAAATTACGTGCGCGCACAGAGCGCACGAACGAGAGAACGAAGGGAATTACACGCCTTGTGTTTTTTCGAAGTGACGAGAGGAAAAATGCTGTGTTATACCGGGGGAAGGACTTAATTTCCTGTTTCGCGATTGCCGAGATAACGGAGGAACAGAGAAGGTCGACTAGATATAAGACGCTGGCAAGAATGGGGTGTGCGCGAGAGAGAGGAGGAATTTCGCGAGAAGAGGGTTTAATTGAAGGCTTTTTAAATAGATTTTCTGTTGTTCTCGGTAAGATTGTGTCAGTGGGGATGATGGTTTTCGTGCGGTGACAAGCGAGGTTTTGGGTCGTTTGTTTTGATGAGTATTTTATTTGACGAAAAACGCGGTAATCTTATTAAGGAAAGGAGGAGTTAAATATAGAGGCTAAGTGTACGAATCTCTATGCGATGGTAAAAATAAAGTAGAGAAAAAGGAGGACAATTGTAATCGGATAAGGGAGCGACTATCGATTTTTTTTGGAATAATATACTATACCATTACTGTTTCTTTATATCTAAGTGTGGCCTGGTTCTAGACGTATATCTTTATATGGAAATTTTAATTTTCTTATAAAGACATAAGAACAAGGAAACGCCGAACGAGAAGTCAAAGTATTGAATTATAACATACTTATTAAAAATTCGAATTAAACGAACGAAAAGAAACTGAAAAATCCTCATCGTCGTCAGGCTTGCTCACATATCGAGCTATCCTAATCCCACTGTATTCTGGCACACTTTTACTTTTCAGCTCGGCGTATATATAAACACGCGCGTACAACGTCTCATTAACCGGCTCGTTATATGCATCGGCTATAACTTCGGACGATGACGATGATGACGGTGGTGGTATATATTGTGATATAGCTATACGATGATGATCCTATCTTATCTCTTTCATAAGCGGTTGTTATGGCGCGTGTGTGTTGCCTAGTCGTTTGTTTGGGTTGTAGGTACACGTGGTTGGATTTCGCATGTGTGTATGCGTTGCGAGGGAGGCAAGAGATACATGCTGTTTTAGAAATTGCAAAAGAGTTTTGAAAGATGAAGTTGGCATTTTTTAACAAGACATATGGTAATTGTCGCGTGTTGAACGTAAACGTAATTTTAATAACGAAATGTTAACAATGCAAATTAAGCATTACAAAATTTTTCTTATCACAGGTCATTGCGATATATAAAAATACATACAACTATCCATTTTTATTTTCTCGAAATTTCATACCGCTACTCTCTAAACCAACCCATCAGCTCAACATCGAAACTCCACAGTATCGCACTTCTCACTCTCTGCATCGCGATCCCTCGCGACACCTGCAATCCACACCGCGCGCTCGCTTATTACGCTTCGTCACTCGACAGCTGACAGTGCCACACACATATATACGTATATATATATATATATCCATATATCGACCGCACATTACACATGCGACTTTATGAAATCGCTAGCTCGGCGCATAGTTCGAGTTTTCGCGCGAGGACAATTCGCACATTGATCTCTATACCCTCACTGGATCATATATACAGCCACATATATCTATATATATATATATATATATATATGTATACGTGTTGCTTGGGCACGTTTATGTGCATTGTGATGCGCGTCGGTGAAATTGCGCTCAGTCGTCGAAATTTCTACGCGGCGCGGTATGCGCAATGTATGCTACTGCTACTGCATGTGAATATAAAGCCGACCGATCGGATAGTTGAAGAGTTTCGAGGTTTTTGGAGGGATAGGGGTGTACGCTACTGAATGCGATGCTGATCAGTGCGCCTATTGTGTTGTCGAATAGCTCGCGATGTTTAGCGCCGAGGTGTGTGTAATAAGTTGCGCACGCTGTGGTGGGGAGGGTATATCGATAGATGAGGATCGCCGAATTATTTAAAAAATACGGGGATAATTTAAAACCCGTACCTTATATATATATACCAGCTCATGCATTGACATTAAAAAAGGAAAAAATGTATCCTGCTTTAGCTTCGATCAAAACTTTTTTAGCCTCGCGATCGCGCTAAGTGCGTCGTGGAACCCATTCCCTTTTAAAAAACTCTCACCGCGCGCGAGAGGCAATAAAAGTTCGGGAATCCCGGCGTAATCGCGTATAAAAAAGCGCGCCTGTCGTCTCTTCTATATACAGAGCGCGTTGGACAATCAACAAAAGCGTCGCGACGGGAGGTTAATCCACTTGGCGAGAGGAGAATGTTTAATCGAATCGTCCACAATGGTCATCGAGGATAATTAAAAGCCTCGCGAATTACGCGTGCGGAGATGGGAGAGGAGGAGGAGCAGTCGCGTGGATTAACGCGTAATCGTATAGCTTCGAGTGTATGTGTATGCGGGTGAAAAAGTTCGTTGTGTCGTTATACGAGCTGGAAGGCGTGGAACGCGAAAGTTTACGAAGATTTTTTTTGTTTTTTTTTGTACCGCGTTAGGTAGTTTGCGATTGTTGGTGCTTATGTAAAGCTTTTTCTCGATTTCAAGGCTTGTAGGTTGGAGGGGAAAATACAAATTCGAGTGTACTATAAAAATAAAGGAAATTCTGTAAAAGTATAATAGAAATGGCCATTTAACAGTTTTAACAATGATGGCATCGTTCTCAACTAAGAAGGCTACTTCAACGATTATCCAAGCTAATTGCATATAGCCGCCACGTGCAACTTAAACAAATTGTTTTAATTTTAGTTGTTAAAAGAGATCGCGCTATTTTTAGCCCTCCCTATCTCGCGGCATTAACAATCTTTTAAACGTTGCAGCGCGTTCGCAAAAGCTCCTCTTAATTACCCCAACTTTTTTACATCTCATTAGTGAGGAAAATTAGAATATCCGCGCGCGTATAAAAGCGGTGTAAAAAGACGCTGTTATAATTCAGCGGCTGGTTAAAAAAAGAAACAAAGACTCGTCCGAGGCAAGAAGTTGTAAACTCTCTCTCTCTCGTCGGATAAATATCGGCTGCGTATAGGGATGCTGCTGCTTAGAACGACGATTATATGTGCATATATATATATAGCTAAATGCGAAATTATTATTACAAGCAAGCCGCGATTACATTGTGTGTATGCATATATAAACGCGTGTATATATAGTGAACATTTCAGAAGGCATTATAAGTGGCAATTACGTTATACGGCGAATCGTGCGCGTCTCACCCGTAATATTCAAACACGCGCACGCACGCATCTGCGCGGAAAATTCGGAAAAGACTCGCGAACTGCGTTGCGACATACATATACACACGCACGTAAATATATTTAAAATAATACACGTTAATGAGGCAGATGAGCAGTAAAGTTTTTTTTGTCTGCGCGAGCGTGCAATTTAACACTATGCGGCATTATCATTGTTTCGCGAGGTGTTACACACATGTGTAATGTGGATATATACGCGAATATTTCAACATGTAATGGCCTGTCTCGTTGAATACTCGTGCAAAACGATAAATTGCTCGTTGAGTATGAATGACAATTAAATACACCCACTTTGCTGATCGGTTGGAAAGAATCTATTTAAAACTTTAAGCAGACATATATGTATATATACGTTATGGTCGCGTCGTTAACTGTCAACGGCTGACTGATACTATTACATAACAATTTTTCGCGTTATGAAAGGAGGAGGGGAGCTTGAATTTATTGGTGAGGGTATTGATTTACAGGACTGATGAAAAGTTTATGACGATAAAATTAATTTGATTGGAAAACCATAAAAGTGTTGTATAATACGTATATACGAGTGTATACTATACACAGTACATGTAAAGAATTAATTTTATTGTCGATGTATCTGTTTAAATGTATAATGTAAGAAATATAAAACGATTATTATTCCGAATGGAAATAACCATACCTATCAATAGTAATTAACGAATGTTTCATTCTTTTCAAAATCATGCAACGTTCTCAATCAATTACGATCTTACACTCGAAGCTATAGATTCCCATATACTTTAACATCCCAACTAGCTAACAAAAAAATAAAGAAAAATCTCTAAAAAAAACCATTACCAAACCATCGACTTACCCAACCCAACCGACGACTTCGCGTGTTAAAATCAAACAACCTTTTTTCTCCCTCCTCGCTTGCGCATCATTAGAGTCGAACGAGCTCGCGAACGCGAGAGAGAGAGGGAGAGAGAAAAAAGCATCAAGTACACCGAGGTAATTAACTCTCTTGGCTATCGCGTATAATACGAGGAAGCCCTCCTCGCCATACGGCAGGCACAAGTCCTTCGCGGTAATAATAATAGCCGTTGAGTCACACATTTCGGCCTCGGCGTTTATCGACGACACCCGATATATACACACATACGTATGTGCGCTTCAATAGCACTGATTCCTATCACTTCTCTCTCTCACACGCTCTTTATTTTTAAAGCTCAACTGAAGAAATCACGCGTAAAATCGCGTGGGGGCATTTGCATAACGCGACAGGGACTTTAGTAACATCTCAATTGAGTTTAATTTGAAGCCCGATTACGAGTATGTGTATGTATGTATGTACGTATCCTCGGCTTCTCATTAACCCTAATTTCAAATAAAGTCTCTAGCGCGGCACGCGATTACAATCTCGGAAATTGCGATCGCTTAATCTGGCAAAGTAAGAGGGTGAGCACAATTTTGACGAATTATTCGCGCGCTCGCGAGTAGCTTAATTGACGCTCTTGACTCCGCGCGAGAGGAGAACGAACGTGACGAAACGCCGAGACGGTAGTTTGTGTCTAGTTTTTTTTGTGTAGAATTAAAGAAAAATGGATGACAAGCGCGGGTTGGTCAACAAACCGATGCGATTATAAAGTTGGGCTCTTCTGAGGTTATACACCATTGCGGCAATATATATACATGTGCAAGGGGTGGGGAGAGCGATTAATCAACGTGATCAATCATGCGCTGTCGGGTACGCGGTGAATCTAATTTACCTCATGCTCGTGATAATACGTCTCCGAGAGACGACTTGTAGGTGGTTATCACGGGACCACGGAGATACGAAAGTATATATATGTGTTATGAATTGCAATAGCATACGTATATGGGTTATTAATTAAAATAACTCCAGCTGGAGCGGAGTGCAAAAAATACGCGCGAAATTAATGAGTCCAGGGGGGGGGGGGGGCGAGATAACGTTTGAGTAGCGTGCTACGCGACGAGATTAAATACCCCCGCCGAAAAATTAGTGCAGATTCTCAACGTTACGTCAAAATTCTAATTAAGACCGAAATAATTTTAATTACCGTATCTCGGGCAGAAACTCTTTTGCTCCTCTTCCCGTTGCTTTTCGCGCGAATTCCTGAGCAGTGCAGCAGCAACAGTAGCAGCATCTCTCTTTTCTCGCGAGCAACAAGGAAACGCTATACACTTACAAAGTATAAAATTACACCGGTGGCATTAAATTTGTCTAATTACGCACGGCGTTGAACAATTTCGCCTCTGCGCGCGCACTTGCTAAATCTCGCAATCCTCGTGTAGCGTCGCCCGGCTTAATTTAATCCAACGCTTCTCTCTCCCTCTCTTTCTCATGTCGTCTCTCACCTTTGAGCGCTCGGGCCTCGTTTTTTCTTAGAAAATCGATACGAATCCATCGCGAAGCGTAATTAACGCCTCGAGGTGAAGACGAGTTTATTACTTTCACCCGCAAGAGAGAAAAAGAGAGAGATCCCCGCGAGCGATTTTTCGCGTGCGAAAAAATTTTCGTATATACCGAGTTTCGTAATAAGTGCAGTAGTAGTGGACGCGCGCACGCGTGCGAGGATCTGATGACTATTTATTTTGTCGTTAAGTAACACGTTTAATTGTCGGGTTTATAGTGTGCGAGCGTTATGCCATAAAACGCATCGTAAAGTGTATTAAGGCGATATCGAAATTGCACGTTTATATACATATATTATAGATTTTTCGTTCGTATATATTATGCTGCGTTATTTTCACTTAGTATTTTGAACGCATTTTAACGTACGCAAAGACAGGGATTGGGTTAAATTTTTTCATGAACGCGTCAGTCAATCGAACGCATCGGAATAACGTTGTTATAAAAATAATACGGGCAAAATAATAAGCCGCCGCGGGCAGAGAATGATGCAAAAGCGCGGCATTTGGCGTTAAATAAAAATTATACAGGATGTGTAAAGCAGGTGCTAAATATGTATGAACTTTTCCGGGACGGGATCTAATATTCCTTCGCGCTCGCGTCGGGATGTATATTATACAATATATTTCCGAAAGGAGTATGACATACTGTTTATATTTAATACTCATTTGCATATTTCAATTTTCATTATTCGGTCGTATTTAATACATAAATTTTTACCCCCCCGTCCGCTAGATGAGCTTGACGCATCGCCATCAACGTGAAACGGGCTGTTTTTTTTATCCCTTATGATGTCGCGAAAATATTGTATATGCACGGAGATAATGAAAAAGTAGATTTAAAATGTTTTTTCCGGTAATTGTCGGGTTTATTAATATTTTGCGAATGTATATCGTCAGGTGCATAAAGACTACGTTATGTATATATATATATATATATATATATTGTGCAATGAATTTTTATGCAGTGAAAACAGAATGTCTGGTAGGTTCTGCATAACAGATATAACTTTTTCATCAGTTAACAAAATTACTATACTATGGTTAAATCAGTATAAAAGTACATTCGTTTACGTATGGCAATTGAAAATTTATTTTTTAATGGTTACGTTAAAATATTCTCAAAAAGTTACTATACTGCATTTTCACAAAACTGATGATATCTCATATTAATTTTTTACGAAAACAATGCTCGGTAGATTGTATAGCGTTATAAATTAGTATATTATTTTTCAGAACTACTGTAATTTCATATATTGAAAGACAAAAACTTAAACTAAAACAAAGTATAGCGTTCAAACTAATTTCTTCGTTAATCGTACCAATAACTATTTATTTTTCCTTATTATTTTAAACCATACCTAATCTTCTCAACAATGTCAAAATTCAAACACCACTTCCCTTTAAACAAAAAAAAAATCTCCATTAAAATTCAAACGTCCAGATTCATAAACAAATCCCTCGCTCACCTCCGACACAGACCCATTACACCCGCATAAAATCCAATCTCCACTCCCTGCACTCGCCGCGTACACGCCACATACACACTCCCTTTTTCACCTATTCCAAAAAGGACAACCCCGCATATATATCCCCTATATACCCATTCCCCTTTCGCTGGGAAAATCCGTGCATACTACGTATGTGCAAGACCTCGAACACGCGCGCGGGCGTCAAAAGCATACATAAGCAAGTGAAAAAAGGCTGAATCCGGTCGGACACCAGCAACAGCAGCAGCAGCCCCTATATCGTTCGCGAAAATTATTCGCGTCTGTGGGACATTAGCATGGGGTTCTTCCTCTCTCTCTCTCTCTCCTAGCATTTGCAATCATTATGCTGCGGTTATGTCGAAAAAGGGAGAGAGAGAGAGCCGCCGATCGCAGCTCGCTCGCCGATGCAAAGCTATGCAAAAATATTTCGCGGCAAGTGCGCCACGGAGGAGGAGAAGGGAATATTTATTTCCCCCCGTAGGGAAATCCCCGGACGGCTCGCCACCGTGAGAGAGAGAGAGAGAGCGAGAGAGAGATTAGACGCGAGGGTGGAATAGTTTAAAGGGCTTACTTCGGGGGAGAAGTTTCTTCCTCTACGAGACAGCGAAAGAGAGAGAGAGAGAGAGTTAATTTTTCCTTCGTGCCCCTTCTCGCGCGCTCGAGCGCTTTGTGAAAGTGAAAGTATCCCGCAGACGAGAGGAGAATGGGTGGGTGTCGTCGCGAGGATAGGTGAGCGCGCGCGCTTCTGCCAGGAGATCGAGAGGAGAATAAATTAAGGCTCGTTAAAGGATCGCGATGGAAATAAATTGGGTGGGGGATTGTGTATATATGTGTGCGCAGCGCGGTTACGTTGCCGAGGGAGTGGTTTTTCAATGAGATATAGGTGGAGAACTTTCAGTACTGCTGCTTTATGCTATCGCTACTACTTGTACTACTACTACTATTACTACTACTGGGTTGCCTGTACAGAGGGGATTTTTTCCCTGACATGATGATGTATGGAGCTTGGTTTATGGGTATATACAGGTGTTGTGTGTGTGTGGTGAGGTCGGACGATGTATATAGGGAGTTCGTGACGATAGTCGTTAAATTTGAAGGCTTTGCTACTGGGTGCGTGTGAATGGAGTTATGAAAGGAGAGTCGTTTGTATAATGATAGATGTATATATATATATATATATATATATGTACTTGGTTTGATTGTTATTTTATGTATTAAACAAAATTGGCTGTTGCTGTGTGGAAATATAAGAAGTGCAAAATTAAGAAGAACGATGGGTCTGATTACTGCGAGAGAATGCAAATATTGAATTCAATACTAATTGTAGTAAGAGAGAGGGACAGGGAGCAGAGTGTGTTCTTCATTCTTAATTCAAAATACGGCAATTGTCTCCTTATTTATCCTTATATCTCGAGGCCAAACAGATGGCAGGAAAACACAATCATGACAGCAAAACAAACACGACGAGGCAACGAGACGAGAAAGAAAGAAATATAATTAAGCTCCTCAGACATTCCACCCTCAGTAGCAACCTCACCCTTCCCCGGCAACGGTATACAAAAGAAACGACGCGGGTGGCGCATCTCCCGAAGCAAATGAAGACGCCACTCGAAATCTCTCTCTCTCTCTCATTCGTACAACATTGGCTGGTAGGAAATAAAAAAAAAAGAAAAAGAAGAAGAAGCGCAACCCTCGTCGTCTCTCGCGAGCACTTCGCATAATAAATAGTAACGGCGCGCAGGAGAGACGAGGTAGGTTTAGCGTCAAATCTCCGGGGCTAACGCGCGCGCGCGCTTGCGTTTTAATAAGTTCTTGTCTTTTGGAAATTGAAGATTCGTAAGAGAAGATGAGAGCTTTTCAGTGTGACAACGTATGTGAGTAGGTTAAGTGATACACGATAGGTGGGATTCCGTGAAAAGACGAAATTGAAAAATTTACTTTGCCGTACAAAAAAAGAAAATGTGCAAAGAGAACGAAGAAGCTATGGACGCGTGGCTAATGAAATTCAGATTCAAGTATTATGTTTTTTTTTCTTTCCATCGTAATGACGAATAAACGCGGCAGGCTAATTATCACGTAGGATATTAAATTTAATGAGACATTTGAAGCGCGGAATTTATAAAGCTACACGTCTTCTCTCGCTTTCTGCGCTTAGAAATATTAAAAGCTTACTTAAGAGCATGCACATTGCATAATGAAGAGACTTGGCGAGTTATTGATATTTTTCAAATACAATGCCATTGTATTTTATCAATTTGAATTTTATGACACACGATGTTTCGCTACATTGATTCTTATTTCGCAGGCGTACCGCGCTTATATAGTTACAACTGACACCTATTCTTCGTTTTGCTTATACACACAAATCATCCGTACTATTGACATTAAATTTTACAACATTCTCTAGGTCCCACTGTATCCTTTTTTTATTCCATAACCTCGATATCGATACTATATCCGAATCGAACCCGCGATTAATTTAACCAAAAAGCGCAGAGGAAAAAATAAAAATTCAAATTCGCCTTCACCTTCGTTCCCAAAAAATTTACCACCATCGTTTCTCTAAATTGAAAATAATAAAATACACCCGTAGCGGCGCAACTTTCCCGATCGGAATCGTTTTTAATCAAACGAAAAAGCTCTCCACGTCTATATATATACCTAAAACAAAAAAAAACGACGAAAAAACTTCCGAAATTCCACCGTGCATCCCTCAAAATCTCATCTCCGATTGCATCCGATATATAAATATATATGTATAAATATAAAAATGCCTATATATACCAACCTTTGCGTACAGCATCTCGTTCGTTGTGATGCGATGCGTATAGTGCGCACCAACGACACTTCACCCCCAAATAAAAGAACTTTCGGTAACCAAAAAAATAAAAACCGAAGGTTGAGAAAAAAATTCGAAAACTATATCGACGTTCGAGAGATGATGTTTGATGATGATGAGGACAGCGCAGCAACACACGTTCTGTTGTGTCTCTCGTCTCACGTCGGCGTGGCGAGGCGCCTTATATACACGCTTATAGCGTCTCCGCGGCGCGCGTGTAGGCTAGTGAAAGGGGTCATCCCTGCCCTCCCACCGTCTATCTTCTTCTTCTCTCTCTCTTGGTTGCTCTAGCGAACGATGATGCGCGCATCTTCGAGAGAGAGAGAGAGAGAGAAGTAAAATGTGCATATGCACACACACATATATATATACACATACATATTTCTCTCTCTCTTTTTTTCTGGTAGATATAGCGTATAGCATTGTGTGTCGCATGATGTATACGTATGTGTATACGCGATCCGGATGTACTGAGGCCTCGGTGTAGAGATGTGGAGGGAGGGATGAGGCTTCGGACGCTTTTTGCATTTTTGAATGGAGACGAGTAAGCGAGAGAGAGAGAGGATAAATCTGAGGTTGGGCAGTCGCGGAATTCGCGAGGTGCATCGCGATCGCGTAAGAGAGAGACGGAGAGCGGTGACAGGTGAGCTGGGCGGAGTAGATGACGGAGAAGTTTGCGAGAGATGTGCCGCGGCATATGGAATAGACTTTTTCGCGAGTGCGTTTTGGTACCGGGTCACAGGGATATCGAGAAGATTTTTTGGTACGACGGGTCGGGATTTTCGTTCGTGAATGGCTTTTTCTTCAATAAATTTAGTGTAATATTTTGTATGTTATTTATAAATAAATCTATTATTAACTTTACGTCTTTCCTATAGTCATGCATATTTATGAATTCTCGTTGTAATTGTACTTTGTATTTACACGTTAATTAGCCTACATCGTATGAATTTGAATAAATAAATGAATTGGAGAAGTTCTTGATCTACATGTTAAACGTCTTCGAAACGTTAAAGAATTGACGAAATCTCTGTTACTTTGAAAACTATTTATTTTCATGCTGTATCTCATTTATACAATGTTGATATAGCTGACCTTACTGGACGGCAAGATTTCGTTACATAACACGAAAAATTTGTAATTACACGTGTTCAACATACGCTATTTAAGTAACAATAAATAAAAACGATCTAATCAGCGATTCAATCGATAAGACCAATTAATTTGTTGACCTCAGCCGATGCGTAGGTTGTATCGGTACACGCACATCTTTTCAAGGCGTTATATAGAAGACTGACAGAGCGTTTTTGTTCATCATTAACGCTAACGTCTTTTTTTCCTTTTTCTATACTTTTTTTCTCTCTCTCTCTCACACTTGTAATGCCAATTAGACGATAACTCAAAATGTTTGAGTTATGGCGTTGAAATTGACATGTTAGAAAAAAAAAGAGATCAGTAAAAAAGCAGCGCGGTATTACGAATATATATGCAGAGATAAGTGGTGTTGTCAATCTTGGGTGACCTTGACAAAGGGTCATTGATTTGGTACTTCTAAGACCTGTTCAATTTCAGAGAAGTTAATTGAACGTAATGAACATTGAACTTAACTTTTGTATATATGTAAGCGAGACTTATTTACCATCGTCATAAATTTCAAAGTAATAATCATCAAGCGTATAGCATTTCACAGTGACAAAGTGTGTCTGTGTCGCGAAAGATTGAATTACCATTAGGATAAGTAGAAAATTATATATGTATGCGTTGTACTTGGACTCTACGCCATTATATAATTTCCCCTCAAATAAATAAAGTTGTAGAGCTTCATTTGATGACGAATGAGACGTTACGATAGATTAACATTTTTTCAAAGATAACTTTGAATTTCTTCAGACCTTACCAATCATTAAAAATGTCGCAAACACGAAGACGCTATTGAAATTTTTCGCATAGCCAATTTTCCATTTTTCAAGCAATCCATTGTACCATAAATCTCTCTCTTTATCCATCACCGACAAATGTTTCATATATTATATACTTACCATACATATACATTTAATTCTCATTTTTTCTTATTTATCGCCACTCACTGGCTATTGCATACAAACATAGCAACGCAGTAGAAGAAGTGCATTTTAAAAAGAAACATCTTAATGAACGCAAGAAAGGCTGTTGCTGTTGCCGCGCAACCTATTCTCAACGCCGGCGCGTTGTTTCAAGCAGAAAGTGCATTGCCCAATATCGATTACAATTCAAAAGAATCCGAGAGGGCCGAAAGTGAATCATACGCTGTTCGGTGTATGTGTGTGTGTATGTGTATGAGAGAGGAGTAGTACGCAGTAGATGAATGCAATAACTATGCGGCGTTTAGTTCGGAGGCGGATTTCTAAGGTCGGATCGTTCATCGATCATTCACTTTCATCGATCCACAGCGCTGAATTAAATTGAACTGATATTTTTCGTGCCGTCGTCGTTGGAGGATCAGCTGATTAACTGGATCGACGCAACCGTGTATATGAAAATTTTCATTGAGAAATATGAGTTGAAGGTGAATAAAGTTTTCTTTTTTTCTTGCAAATAATGTAGAAAATGTATGCGTATTGTACAATTTATTGGAAATTTCCTGGTTCATTATATAGTTAACAGTTTAAATGAGAAAAACATCGAAAAAGTTCGATAACGAGTTAAGATAACTAATTTGAAAGTATTTACCATTCCGTTAATGTGCAATTTAGAAATGCAGCGATGTACGTCTAAACGAATCGGCTATACGCGAGGATTAACTTTTCGAATGGGACTTTACGTCACGTTAAATAAATAAATCACGACTTTTCGAAAAACCGCGCATCGTTCATAAACCTAACATTTTGATATTTTGAAAGTCTTGGCATTAGATGATCCTCTCCTGTACATATAACCAACAGCAGTACTGTACTTAACACTTTTGTAACTGCACCGCGTGTGACGTAAAACGCATGTCAAATATATAATAAAACCAGTAATTACGTTCTACATCGTCTGCTCAAAAAGCACTAAACCCGTTATTAATGCCTCAATATATAAAAGAAGACCGCAAGAAGAACCGTCGTATCATCAAAATTCACACAATTCCACTGCATCAGCAACGCACATTTCATTATTTCCACCTATTTCGAAAAAAAAGCCGGTCAAACGTTCTCTCGTCCTCGATATCGTTTCAACCCCTCCTTTTCTCTCTACCTCGTCCAATACTTACATCCTCCCCCCGTATAGATTTGACGGGACGGGACGGCGGTAGGGGCTATTTTTCCAGGATCGAAATCCAATTTTAAGTTTCGCCCTCGGACTCGCTCATACTTCTGCTGATCGCTCCCGCGACTAAGCTCTCGTTCCGGGATTCGCTTGATGCAGTCGGATAGCGATGGTGTCTGTGTGTGCACGTGTGTGCGTGTATGTCTATGTGTGAAATTGTGACGGGCTGAAAGTGGAAGAGTGGAGGAACTTTTTGGTCCTCGACTGCAGTTATTGGATGGCGACAGGTAAGAATAAGCGCCGGCTGATCGAGGCTGTCGGCTTTTATTATTATTGAATAAAAGTAAACGGATGATTAGAGTTTTTCGCCTGGCTGTGGTGCTATATCTTTTAATGAGAAAAATGTATTATTTTTATGAATTAGCGTCAGTAGAAAGAAAAAATATATAATGGAATTCAATTCGAATTGATGAAATAAAAAAATTGATGTAATGGCTATTAGGATCGGAATATCTTTGAGCTATTTAAAGCAGCAAGTCGTTTTAAAAGCTATAGCGAAGGATATAATTTTTCTTGGAAAACAATGACGAAGCACGTTAATTTGTTTCAAACACTTACTTTAACTACGAATTTAATTTTAATTAAATCTAAAGAGGTGAAAAAACTAGCACTTTAAGTGCGCAACTCGTTGCTCGAAATTACAGCGCGATTTGCTGTTTCTTATTGTTTCAAAGGTTAGATTTCCATTTCGAGAATATAGAATCATTCTAGTAATCCTTCGTTAAAATCCATTTAAATAGCAATTGCTAGTTAAAATTTTGTCGAAACAATTCAACCTTCTTCATTTAATTACTATTAAAAAAAGCCTCGAATCCAACTAAAAATACTGCCACATAAAAAAAAAGTCACACCCACCGTCACGTTTCTCATTCAACCACCTCTACGTAAACACCAATTAATTTCGTTGAAGCAAAAAAGAAGCCACCCTAAAATTTACGTACACACGCGAGTGTAATTCAAATCCACAACATTGCCCACTATCTAATCGAATTAGCTACTCGTATAATAACCCGCCACTGCTATTCCTCGTCGTATAACGATGATTTACGAGTCGCGCGTCGACCATGTTATTTTTTTTTTCGTTCACACCGGGGCCACTCTTCTAGCCATCCGACAAGTGTGTATATACCTGTGCTGGTACTCACGAGGGGAATTCCCGAGCGCACGATTGATTTATCGGCGAAAGATGAGGAACGACGATGTTTATCCGGAGCGGACACTTTGTCTCTTCAGATTTCCCGCATGTGTGTATATGTATATATGTATGTGTGTGTAATACGCGAGGTTTATATGCGCGTATATATAGTGGCTGGGTATATATATAAGTAAGTAAACATCATCGAGACGAGCAGGAAGATTATACGAGAGAGCGGTTGATTGACGCGCCTTACGGGAAATTAAGGACGCGGAGGAGATGATTGAGTTACAATAATTCGAGTTCTATTACAAGGATAGCCGGCGTGTATGCTACGCGCGGGGAGAGATATATCGTTTACGTAATTTCTAAATTTGTAATGCGTCAGTGCCGCGCGAGGATTATGGATTTTCATTCGATAATTGTGCGATTTTTAGTTGCATCAGCTGGATTTTTGCAAGGTTGGGTATATATACAACTTCTGTGTTGTGGGTGTGTGTAACTGCTTATGTGTACGCGATGATGATGACCTAGGTGTTTGCGAGCGTTTAAACCTGTTGGGATATCGCCGCGATACGCCGTTTAGATAAGCTCGAGTTATATGACAGCTTCGAGACGAGGACGCTTCTGTTTTGACAAAGTGGATGTTACGTGAATAAGAGAGGATTGATATTAAAAATTGATTCTTTGTTTTGTTTTTTTTTTAAATCTTTTCTAGGAAAATGAAAATCATTGTTCTCTTGTTCCGAATCGTTCGATATTTTCCAGACAATCGTATAGCGCTAAAAATTACTGCACTATATATATATACGCTATACATTTTTATTTTTCTCCACATAGCGTTGTTTTGCTCCACTCTTCACCTTCCCGATTTAATTATAGTAACTGCAAAGGCGATGTTGAAGTCAGTAGTGTGCAACGGTATACACGCGGTAGCGCAGTTCAATAGCGTTTGCTTTACCACCGGGCTAGCGTTTTTATTTTCTTTTTAGCGAAAAGGGCTGTATTTACTCCCGCACGCTATACGCCAGCTTTACTATGTACATTTGTTTATTTACCACACGCGAGCGCGCGCGCGCGCACGCTACGCCATATACACATTTGACAAGTGTTTACTTCCATTTTCATTGATTACTTTCACATATTTTCTATACAATTTCGCGCGTGTAAATGCGAGGCAACAAAAAGGCAAACGATATTTACAGGCTAAAAAAAGAAAACAGAAACGAAGAAAAATGAAACAGAGAAAAAGATGTACATATTATTATTGTTGTTGGCAAGTCGAAGCGAGATTTTCAATTCGAAATTAACGTCTATGTATCGTTCATTAAAAGGTTAAACACGCATAAAAAAAACAAGATAAATGCGCGGCGCGCGCCGTGAAAACAAGCCAAGACAGAGTTATCAGCTCGTTCGTTCGCGATCACTTCTCTCTCTCTTACTCTCCGACAATTATCCACCTCCTCTGGCATGCAAATCATTAGACTCGGCGCGCTCTCTATGAAAAATGCTTCTAATAACCATTTTTCGTCCAGGCTCAGAGGCATAAATAATAATCGATACTACATCGGCGGTTGCGCAACTCTCACATACACTCACACACACGCGTGTTGTATTCCGGGAACAAAGGTTACGAGTGGAAATCGTAAAAGCTCTCTTTTTCTGCAAACACAGCCGGCTTTATTAATAAAGCAAGCGAAGAAAAAAACGCGAAGAAGACGAAGAGGAAGGAAACGGCGTCTTGGCCGCTTTAATAAGGGGGCGAGATTTAAGGACGCGTCCCGTTACGTGAAGCGCATTAATACGTGCGCAAGGCTGCCTGGCTATATATATGCGTGTATATATGGCTGAGGGTAGAGAAGGGATATATAGACACCGACGGTTGGCGGGGTTTCAACTTTCAATTGCGCGCGTGCCTTCGCACAGACACACACATATATATATAGCCACAGTCACGCACTGAGACGCTGCTGCCGCCGCCACGCTGATCTTTGGTAGTTTTCCTTTTGGTGAGAGTGCAGGGTGGAGGAAGAGAAGAGGCGGAAAGAGGAGAGGTCTGATTCGATTCGGCTTGGCTTTCGTCGGCGAGGGATGATGGTTTTCTTATAAAGTAGTTTGCCCTGGGAGAAAGAAGTAAGTGTATTGCGAGAGCAGAGTTGGGGGTGGGGGGAGAACGAAATTTAAAGAAATTTTTCGTTGGATATGTAGTATAGGGTGATGGTGGTGGAATTGGTTGGGTAGAGAATTTTTTTTTTTTTAAGGGAAATTTTTGTGGTAGATAATCCTGTGCAATCGAGCAGAGATCATTGATCAAATGTATAAGAGTTGTTTTGGTTATTAGTGCAGAAACGCAGAAATACTTTGTAATTTTGTAATGTGTACGAATTCTCGAAAGATTATACCGTGATTAATCGTAAATATTGCTATATATGTGGCAAGTTCAGCAATAAATCACGATAATCCTTTTGAGATCAAAAGTATTCTAAAGTTAAAATAAATCTTGATGATTTCTGTTTCAAGTTTTTTTCGTCGTATATGAGAAAGTAATAATTTGATATTAAAATTATGTAGTATTTCTGATTCTAAACTATTATTATTTTACTTTCTAAATACGTAAAAGTATAAATTGTTAAATATTCTATAGTAATAATTCGATGAATATTTTTAATTTATTAACATCTACTGCTCTTCGGAATAATGAAGAATAAAAGTAACTTTGCGAGTGTCACTGCTTTGATTTATGAGTTATGAAACAACTACCTCAAGAAAATTAGAATGTTACCTGCAAGAGATTTGGAAATGTAGATACAAAAAAAAGCGTAAGAATCAACGGTTGAATCATTTTACAAATATATTTATGCTTTTTATCTCCCTTATTTTAATTAAATTGAACAGTCGTTACACATCGCAAACAGCGTGATTTACGAAATTTAGTTGCGATTTTGTTATCCGTCGGCTGTCTTCATAAAGTAGTTTCCCTCCGTTTTAAGTCGGGCTGCGGTGCTTCGCGCCGCTCTTTCAGCTATCTGAGATATATTGAGTATTTACAGAAACAGGGAGTCAATCTCGGAAGCCTTTCAAAAACGCTTTTGAGCAAAGTCAAGCGGATCTAACGGTGCTAAACTTCATTTAAATTGAAAAAATACACCCAATTTATGTAGTAAAACATTAGAGTTTATTTTAAGTTTTGTATATATATTAACTGAACTGATATATAATTTTAACACGAGGAACGTCTGCGTTTTCGGCTCTATACAAAGTTTTTGAGAGTTGATTTTACACTGTGCTCGGTGTTTACTAAACAACTTATGTCGTTGATGTTTCTGCAGTGATCACTGCAATTACTCAAGAGTTGCATTTCCATTTTAAGTAGCTTACCTAAGGCAAAATAAGTATAAGTTTAAGGAGTATCAAAAGAATTTATTTAGTTTGAGGCTTCGATTCTGTATTTGCATAATTAAGAATTCTGAGCAATATAAAATGTGAGTATGTATAAGTTATTGCTGGTATTAACATTTTATTGCTTTTCTTAAAATCGAAAATTTTACTAGAATGCGTTGAATTCTTAGAAATCTTACGTTTAGCAGTGTTTTTTTTCATTTAAATACTCTGATATTTGTATAAATACCATATACAAATATTATTATGTAAAGTATCAAAATCAAAGGTTCGGGACATTGAGTTTTGCAATCGTTCTTCATAAAAAGTTTACAACTGCATACGTCAACATTTTTTTTATTTACAGTTAAAAAGTTTTAATTGGATTTCAAAAATATTTAAATAATTAAAACCATTACCAGCATTAAATAAATGAATTTTATAATAATAGCAGCTATTATAGTTATTATAGTTTCATCTGAATAGCAAAATTTGTGTATGCTTTTGAAAATATGTTTCTGCAATGCTATTGTCTTAATAACGTGAAGGATTATTTAAATTAATAATTCCATATAAGTACAGCCGAAGCAATGTTGCCTCTGGGTAATGTAAATTTGCCAAGTAACGACCTCTAGTGATGAGGCTGATATATTCTGAAAAGCAAGTAAAAAGTAGAAGTCAAGAACGTTACCGTACGCTAGTATCGAGTGGGCCAAGGCGTCATAGTATGGAAAGTTATCGGCTGCTGTGACTTGAGTGTCGGTAACAAGAACGCCTGCTACAATTTATAAGTACTCCTGATGCTAATAAAAGTGCTGGTTGATGGTAGCTCTGTATATTATTTCGTGGATGCTGTTTTCTTTGACTGTACCCAGTCGAAAGTCTTCGCGGACGTTGCTACTTAGTACTTGCGTATTTAATCCTATGCCAAAGCACTTGTAGGAGATGAAAATAATACGGTCATAGCTTCCAATACGTAAAAAAAACAAACATTTCACAAGATGTCTTATGATTTCAATTTTGTACTTATCGGATATTAGCTCCTCGCAGCCTTGACAGATTAAACAATAACAATTACGCAAACCTTTTTTCTGCTAAACAATGCCTGGAATTCAATTTTTTAAACGAAATTCCTTCCCCAAGACAACATTCTTTTGTTCCTAACAAAAAAAGAAAACCACTAAACACAAATCCTCTGATCATCAATTAAATTAACGACATTATTTCTCTCACCAGCTCACATCCAACAATTATATCCATTCCCCAATGCCATAACTCACGCTTCATCTAACAGCCACCGCTGTACGCCCGTCACACATTGTAGCTTTTGATCCACGTCGTTGTACCTTGGGTGCCCGTTATCCCCTATACGACAATGCGGTAGTTCTATAATACATCAAGCCCCTTGTGTGTGTGTATGTAGGTGGTTCGCTTATACCATTAGCTACCGTACCCACGATGCAGTATAGTGTAGGAAGAGCGAGTAGTCCTCATCGTCGTCGGGGGCCAAGGCCTCTCGTGCTTACTCTCGCGGCCGATCCTTCGCTAGAGTTCAATTCGATTCCCACAGCGCGAGGCCAGAAGAGAGCGAGAGAGAGAGAGAGAGAGAGAGAGATGCTTGGGTAGGCATTTAAGTTATCAGTGTCGTGATCCCCGATTGCGTAAAAGCCAGCCGTAGCGAAGAGCGTGCGCGCCTAGCATAGGGAGCATCGCGCTGTTCTTTTTTTTTTTTGCTTCTGCTGCTGCTTGGGTTTTCTCTATTTTCTGAAGGTAAGGTACTTTTTTGCCGTTGTTGTTGCCTAGGTAGATGAGGAATTTCTGAATTGTACGGAGTAGCGTGCGCGAGGAGACGTCAGAATTTTCATTTTGCGATGGCGATGTTTGTAAATCTTTTTCTCAGGAGAAGACAGCTGACGAAGTGTGCGAGGTATTGAAATTGTTGCTGCTCCTGCTGTTGCTTAGCATTGCGATAGTAATGAGCTATTATAGAGATTGGTAGTGATTAATCGATCGTTTTGATTAATTGGCCGTTGAGCGAAAAAATGTGCGCATCGAATGAATTGAAAGACGGTTCTAGATCGAATGTAACAATAAAGATATTTTCTTTTTTCAAGGAGCTAGCGAAATATGATAATAATGAGAATATTTGTATGGATGAACATTTTCTGGTTCTCTTAATTGCTTTTAAATTGATCTTAACTTACCTAAGATTATTGGAAAATATTTTTGATAAATTAGGTATAAAAAAATGGTCGGAACACAATTAAAATTGAACAATAAACAATGGATAACAATAAACATAAAAATTTACGATAAAACTATTGAGTGCATTACCTAATATTGTTAAAGTAATTAAAGCAGACAGATGAAGATAGGTGAAGCACGTGAAAATAAGGATGAGCGGCATTCAGCAGATTTAAGAGTCTCTCGAAGTAAATTGCAATTATCGCAATTAAATGAAACTATCCAAACAAAGCCTGATATAGAATTTTGCTATAACAAATGTGAGGTCAAAACGAAAGATAGATGATAAAAAGTTTGCAATCTTTCAATTCTAATTTTAGAAACCGCGAGCGGAGAATTACATTTTCGTTTCCATCCCTACAAACGCCCGTAGATATATCCACTCGACGCTAATCCATGCAATTTATCAGACGTAATAATACATTTTATATAACGCGACGCTTAAGCTCAACTCAACAATATATCCGTGCCAACTAACGAGGCAATCTCGCACTTGAAGTTGAAGAACTCGCAGGCAAATTTCGGCCGTGCCCTGCGTAAATGCCGCACTTGACTCGTCGTTAATGCAAGGTGAATTCGTGCAATAAGTTAATTTGCCAGTGCGCTCGGTGTGTAGTACATCACGCATCGACAGCAGCAGCAGCACGCGAGTTCCGCGAGAGAGCGACCGCCACGCAATTGTCGTAATCGTGACTATAGCCGCTGAAAATACGTGTAATTACGTTGAAGCGCGATTTTCTCTTTCTCTCGTAATCATAGTAATTATCAGATTAATACTTCTCTTAGCGTCTGCTTGCGACTGAACAAAGAAATGATTCGATCTATATGTTAAATTTGTAATCTATCAAGGTATATGTATGTATTAGTAAAACGAGGAAAATTATAAGGGGTGTGTTATTATAATATGCGAAAAATAGCAATTTACATCGTTCAGTTTGTTGGAATAATATTTTCGTTTATAGCATTTTTATCTTGTACTTTTTTTTTCTTGTAGAATTTTCTAATGAATATTTCTACATAAAATATAACGGTTTCATATATTTTTACAATAAAGCAACATGAATAAGTTGTATTAATTATTATCAGGAACAAAATTGAGAGAAAACGTGAATACATCAATAATGTAAAAAATAAAAATACGTAAGAAATTGTATTACACTGTGCAATATTACGAAGAGATCATTTTAAAAAACTATTGTCAATTTACTGGAGCTTTACTGGAATTTACAGGAAAAAAGTTTTTAAAAAACGTGGTATGCCAATATTTATAATTATTATATTATTATTACCCATACTTACAATAGTTCTTTTAATATTTAATAATATTGAAATAATATTGAAATAATTATCAATAAAATACTCTTATTATACTATATTATACTTTTTTATATCTTTCGGTTAAGTTTGTGGTTTTAAAAAAATCTATAACTGTGTTCCACCCAATGATATTGAAGGTTGAATATAGTACTACATTCTTTAAGCAATACTTTTTAGCACAATTTCTTGTTGTAGCTAGGAGACCGGCCTCGCTCCCATGACCAACTATACGTTTACATGGACATTTGCGAACCTTACACAGTGGGGGACATACAGGCAGCTCTCTTACGCATCGTTTCCGTGGATAACTCGAAATTCAGATACATTTTCATTTTGCACCGCTGCAATATATTCCACTTCTCTATCATAATTTTCAGAGTATTATTATCGATATAAGAGAGCAGCACGGTGAGCGCATTCCATTCGAGTACGGCATGTTCACCGTTAACACTCCATTTCAAGCGAAACCGCTGAGATGGCACATTACACTAGATACTACGATGAACAGGTGGGTTGTGGTGGTGCAGAAAAACGTTTTCGCTGGCTCACCTTTTCAGAAAGGTCGCGGTGTTGGCGCGTGGCATAGGTGGGCTCTTTCGTCGTATACTTCTCTATGTTGCGAGCTGAGCAAAGGCCGTCGGGAAAGAGATTCTGTGCGCAGGTATAAAAATAATGGACGACGTGGCAAACAACGGTGTCAATTTCAAAGAGGCTATAAAATCGAGAACCGGGGAATCGGGTTGGAACCTCAAGAGAAAAGTAGCTGAGAAGATCAGCGTTATCATGAAGGGTGAGAGTTAGAAAAGTACTGGATGCTCTAAGCGGCGGCGGCAGTCGACAAAGACATTTGCAAACGGGCGCACCTCTCGCTCAAAACGTAAGAAAACATCGCCTGCCTCGAGTTGTAAGTCTCGTAAAAGAAGCGGGAGAAAGCGAAAAGCCCCGACTTTTCGCAGCCTTAACCATATTTTTGGCCCAAAATTAGCCTTGAAAAATGTCCTTGCACTCGCACTCCTCTGAGGGCATGTCGAGCGAACTCGACCTCTTTTCCCTGTTCGCTACTCAAACATTTATAGAGGGCAGCTCTTTTTTGAACTATATAAACCCGTCTCTTCGCTCAGCGACGAGGGCCACGCGCCCATCGAGTTTGTCGTCCCGAGCGCCAGCAAACTACTGCGCATACTATGCGTCAAGGCGCAAAATACCAACCAACGACGATGTCGATGCAAATCTAAAAATCGGACCTGAAAATAATCTTCTTTGTTCGATGTTTAACCAAATCGATATTTTTCTCAATCAAAAACTCGTCTCACCCCCTAACAATGCGTACGCATACAGAGCTTATAAAGAGTCGTTGCTGAGCTATTCCCCACTGGCCAAAGCCTCGCATCTCACCACAAGCTTCTGGTACAACAATACCGAGGGCTACTCCGACGCCGCGCCTGAAAATCAGGGCAAAACCGCAAACAGGGGCCTCGTTCAGCGTTAGCATTTTACAAAAAATGGGAAAGCATTCACATTGCGACTTGTTCAAACAGGATAAAATGCTCATCAAGGGCGTGGAAATGAGAGTACGCCGGATGCGGAGCAAAGACGCATTTTGTTTGATGAATTCGAGAAACGTCGGTTGTTTCAGGTTAAAAATAAAAGAAGCCACTCTCGTTGGGCACAGTGTTAAGATAAACCCGGGAATTTTGATCGCGCACGCCAACTCGCTTGCCAAAGTAACGGCCAAGTACCCCGTTACACGCATCAATGTGAAAACTTTCACTTCGGAAGTATGTGGTGAATATTGTATTGTTTCTGCATTTTATGTGAAATGGATATACATTACGACACTTTTGTAATTCTTTTACTCTGGATACAAACTCTAACGATCTTTTGGTAGCTGAATTTTACAAAACTGAAAAAAACAGAAAGAAAAACAAAGTAGAACGCGCGAACAATTTTCTGCGTGCTACTTCTAGAGGACACGGCTTGTGTACTCAAAGTTGCAAATCTTTGTGTTGTCTTCAAGTTGATTATTTAATACTTTACATTTTACTAATTACGATTATTATTGAAAATACCTTAGCCTAATACTGAAAATGATTATACTTCGCTGTCATGACATGTCATAAATGAATGACCGGATAAGCCCGTCTGTGCTTGCTAGCTTTTTTGTATCTATATTTAAAAAACAATGCATCGGTCACGATCTGAACACACTAGAGTATTCGTAGACTATAAGTTTTTGGATTTACATTTATGTACTGTAATGTTGCAAATTCTGTCCCTTGCAGACACTACAATTGATTTATTTTTAGCCTGATTTCCGGAGGCGAATTTAGAAGGCGATGGGACGCCGCCTTCTACGCTCAAGAATAGGATTGTGATTTAGGAGAATAACCGGGTTAACACTGACTTTTACGTTAAACTGAATACTTTATTATAAAACCGCGTAAAATACTATACAATAATTACAATATTTACATGTACAATCCGACAATCTAACGACTTTCCTGCGACTCGAAGTCGCGACTCTCTATCGAGAGCTTACGCTCTCCTCTGTATGCGGGGTGAGCGTATTCTGCGACGAAGTCTTCTTATTCACAAATTCTAAAAAATAATTTTATTTAATAATTAGCTGGGTGTAGATGCGCGCACGTGTGTGTAAGGTAAGAAGAGCTCTGCCAGAACGAGTGACCGCCCTCCACTTTTTTTTGTCCGATTGTCCTCTGCTGAACTTGTAAACAATGTTCTTAATGCCAAACGCAACTACACCCTGCTTCATACACGGGATCTGGATATTTCGCTCCTTGACTCTGCGGATCGCTCTCACATCTTCGACACAAACATCTATTTTAATGAAGTCCTTCAAAAAAATAAATACAGGCACTTTCAAAATTTAAAGCCAATAGCCAAAAAATTGGGATTTAAGTATGTTTGCCACCGTAAAGGATCCTTCTTGGTCAAGTGGCGAGATGGTGAAAGATCCCATGTCATCGATTCAGCAGCAGACATTAGCGCTATTGCTAATACCTATACCGTAAAAAACCGTACACTAAATGTCTCTGGGAACACTGCTTGACTGCGGCAGAGGACCGAGAGCACGAAACTGCACTCGGCAAAGAAGCTAAGGGCGGCCTTTCTGAATGCTTGCTCTCTTAAAGCTGCCTGCATCAATCATTACCCTCTTTTCTTATCAATAAATAAAATAAAGCAAAATGTCAACAATAATCCTTTTATAACTATTAATTATAGTAAAGTAAACCAAGAATCAAATGAATTAAATTGATCATCAATATTGTCAATGCATAATTCAATTAGAGTCCAGCGAGGCGAAGCCAGGACTACGAGACGGCTGTGTGAAAGAGTGTGAATGCGAGTACGCGTACACAAATATCGGGATAACGCGAATCAAGCAAGACGCACGAAGTGTGAACAGCCACGAAAAATGCGAAGACACAAAGTCGCCAAAGCCCTGCATCTACACCAAGAACGAAGGCCCGCCAGTTCCTAAGACGTGAAGCCGAGTAGCTCGGACGCCCCCGAAAAGACACTAGGCACGTCTCGAGGCGTGCAAATGATGCACTGTTAATAGCCTTGGCCCAGCCATTCCAAAAGCCTGCTTATGAAATGTAATTAAATTATGAAAAAGTTATGAGAAATAAGGTGCAATTACTATTCAAATTTCAATGAATACAAGTAATTTCTTAACAAAAAAAAGAGGATCGACATCCATAAACATAAACATGTCCGCAGAATAGTATACAATTTTCTACTTCAAATTTCTAAACATGCTATTCATACATTATACAAATATATTTTTCATATAAAGAAAACATTTACCCTATCTTTACCAAATATTTCGCTTATTTCATTGGCTAATGTTTAGAATTTCTTTAGTGAAATTCTAAAAATAATTAAAATGTTAATTTCTACTAATTTAAGGTATCTCAAAGCCATTTTTAAATAAGATGTACATACGTTTTTTCTGTATCTCCCTCCAATTTTGCTCCAATAATAATTTCTACCAAATAAGCTTGATCCTTTGGTCGAAGACCAGTTTTATTGTGGATGAGAATAAAGTGTTTACCTTTAGAACTTTTTTCTAACAGTCTGGCCACACTCTGAAAAATGAAGTATAAACATTCACACTATATTTATTATTAATGTAAAATTACAAAAACCTTTTCTTTTCTTCTTTCACTTAAATTCTTTTTGAATACGTTGTATGATGTCAATTGATGCTTTTCTCCTATTTGATCGTCTTCGTCTGCTGTCACTTCGCTTTCTGCTATTTCAGATGTCACAACGATATTTGGCAAAGATTTATTCTCAGCAAGAATCTATAAGAATACAATTATGTAATAAACGAAGTTTGAATGAAATATACATGATTTTTAAAATAATAATAATAATAATAATAGTAACTTTATTTTTGGGCACTGCCATAGAAAATACAGAAATTTCTTCACAGAAATTTAAAATACAATAAGTCGAATCACAGAGTATAGTAAAGAATAGACACAGTCAATATATCGATAAAAATAGAAAAGTCAACAAAACATGATCAAAGAAACATCAAGTATTAACTACATTTCTCATCAGAAATTGAGTTATGATAATAATAAAATGATATCGCAGTCA
>JAWWEQ010001789.1:0-63242 GCA_035583055.1 Torymus tubicola
TATATATCCATCATGCCCCCACACACGCAAACGAACACCTCACCTCTAATCACTTACGCGCACGCACGTGCATGCCGCAATTACCGCACGAATCGTTAAATCAAGACTTCCACACCGTACACGTACACGCGCACGTATATATATATATATATATATACACTATATACAACGTCACGATCGAGTGGTTCTTTTCGTTGCGCTTCGATTTCGGCTCGACGCGCGGCTGATTGGTGCACGCGTGCGTGTGAGGTTCCATTCAAAAGGCTCCCTGGTGCACTTTTGCGAAAGCACGGTACACGCGTGTATATATAGGTGTATATTAATTGAATTTACTCGATATACGGGGTGGTATATGGATTATTATTTTTTGGGATAGTATTGGTGTAGTTTGGTAAAAACTTGGGTTTTTTTTTTTGTTGAGGGTATGTTGGGTTGAGGTGTTTAGTGTTTGTTTTGTATGAGGGTAGGTTAATTACGATTGCAAGCAATGTGTTGGGGATAATATTTAACTGATTTTTTAAATAGATGAATGAAAATATTGCGAATAATTTCTGATAGACAAGTAATTCTGATGTTGACTGAAAATTAAAACTAAATTTTCAAATTATTTTTTATGAAAGAAAAATTTATTGCTTTTAGTAATTCGTGAACCTTTCAGCATATTTAGTACACAACGTCAAGGTTTGGTTTTGTTCGACAAACAAAAAAAATATGTGTACTATAGTTACGACATTTATGAGCCTGAAATTTTTTATATAATTTTGTGTAGGTTCTTTATTTTCTTTTATACTTACTATAAATTTAAGAACACTGATATTTAAATTTTAATGTAATTTTCTGTGGTATAACTGTCATAATCTTCTCAGTTTGAACGTTTAATTCGCTATTAAAAATTACCATATCACTCAGTATACACGTATCTTAGCATCATATACAATTGCTCCCAATCCTTTCTTTCACAAAAAAAATCGCTTTTTCCCATACAGTGTATTTACGACCAAACCTCGTTTCTCGCTCAGCTCCCTCGCACCTCGACGCGACAAAACAACAGCAAACTCATTTCGAAAACTTCACCCCCTAATATATATATATATATATATATGCACACTGCACATCAGAATCACCCATGCGCTCGCGACAATTTTCTCGCGCACGCGAGAGGAGACGTCTTAGAACTTAATTATCATCGCTTTGAGCCTCGTAAGGGTAGTAGTAGGAGGAGTTTTCTCTAATTAGCGCTGAACCGGGGCGGGCAGAGAACGTGCGCGCGAACGTCTTAATTATTTCGAAAACTGAAATTTGTGCCCATGTACCCACCAGTGCAACGGCGTATAAACATGCCTCTTTAGCGGCGCAGTTCACGCGCGAAATTACACATTTCTGCAGATTCTTTTCAGGAACTTTAACCTCTTCTCGTACTGCGCAGTATCGTACGCGAGTTGTCGGCGAAGTTTCGCAGTAGTAACTTCAGACACGAGATATTCAAGCGTGAAGTGTCGACCGTGATACCGCGTAACTTCTCCAACGTTTTTCTTTTTTAGATTATCTTGGAAAATCTTCGTAGGAAGGGTTTGGAAAAATTAATATCGTACGCGGAGTGTATTAATAAAGTGCTACGGGAAAAAAAGAACGGAAAAGTTACCGCGATTCAGAGGAACGAAAGCGAGAGAGAGAGGAGGTGGCAAAGTGGTAAAGTTTGCCTCGCTCGCGCGTCATGGATATATAGTAAACAAAATGCTAACGGACGGACGGGCGTGGGGAAAGTCGAGAACTACCTTAAGCGTGTGTGTTGTAGGTATATAGTAGCGTTTAGGAAGGGGAGTAGATGATAGTTATCCTAAAGTTAAATTTGGTTTGAAAGGTTACGTGTTGCGAGCTTCATTTGCGCTGGGATAAGTGTGTGTGTGTGGGAGAAATGCGTCTAACCGATATTTGACGTACGAGAAATTATAAAGTTATTAATTGAAATATGAGTTATTAAATCATTTTCTTTTTATAATGAATTTTTATGCAACGAAATATTTAATTTTAATAAGTTTTTCCTTTGATTGAGGAAAGGGATTAATATTTTGAAAAAAAGGTAAAGGATTATGCTAAAACTTGACATTATTCGATTGAAAATTAACGAGTTTATTTTAATCCTACGTTAATTGACATACTTACCTCATTTTTAAAATGTGTTTTTCACTCGAGCGAATTAGGGAAAAATAGGTTGAGATTCGACTAATATACACAAAATTACAAAAGTAATGAATTCTTTACAATTTCAAATCTTGAGAAAATAGTGTCACTCTCGTTGAAAACAGAAACGTGAAATAAAAAAAAATGGAAAAAAAAGGAAAATTACTAGTCCCTTCGCAACGAATGTAAATTACATATCTCGAGTGCCAGATGCATTACGTAGGTTGACCTGCATTTGCTTTAATAGACGTGTGGAATTACATTAAATTCCGGCATCTCTTCATTCAAATTTCGTACTTGAAATGTAGGCCATGCATTATTCAAATCCAAATTGAATATATCTTTTAGGACCATCGTGAATATATCTTTTCACATACTGTTTAAAATTTCGAATATATAGTACGTATGTGAAAAGATGAAATGATAATTTCTCCATTCGTAACGAAATTAAATGATGAGTCAGAAGTTTACATCGTTGGAGTGCAACGAAAGAAGTTTTGAAATGAAATAAAATTATCAAACGATGAAAACTTTATGTAAACTTCTGTTCTAAGCATATTTTGTACAATAAAAAATTTACTGTACAAGTCTTGTATCCTCCTGAATTTCAGCTAAATTAAAATTAAGACAAAACAATATATAGTCTAGATGTAGCAATTAGTATTACATAGAAGAAATAAAACAGTAAAATCAGCTGAATTAGTGAAGTTATAATTCCGTTTTTCCGAAAATGAAAATTTTACTTTATATGAATCGGGATTCTACAATCTACATTGCAACTACATTTCAAAATGGAAATTCTACTGATATTTTTTAAAGTAAAACAAACTTGACACTATAGAGTCAAATCAACTGTCCAATATGTAAAATTTACTGATTATTTTTGCCGTGCAAAAAGTATTAAAATGTTATCATCTTACTCCCAGAGTAGCCAGCGTAATAGAGAAAAGTAAATTATATTTCACTCTAACCATGATAAATAATAAAATCGCTATCTTTTTACACTTTCTAAATTCAATCAAACAATATATATTTACCCACCGATCGTAAATATTTGTACTATACACATCATCAGATTATCTCATTGAATTACTTTGCCTCATATAACTTCGTGATCTCTCACATATAAAAAAACTTCTCGCAACTTTCCCCTATCATCCCAAAAAAAAACTAACAATTCAACCCACCAATTAAAAAAATCCCATCCCAGCACCATAAAAAAAGAAACCTCATAACTATCCATTCAAACCTCACCATTCGCGTCTTCATACAAACCGCCACTGTCCAACTTGCCTTTCACCGAACCCCTCTATATATACATGTAATTGTCTCCGAGTCACCGCTCGTTGTTTACGAACTGCGTTCTCACTCTCTCTCTCTGTCTCTCTCACACACAGAGCAGCACCCATGGGAGTTGTAACCCGATTGTCGCCACGGCGAGGAAGAGGAGAAGGCAGTGGGTGAGATTCGATTTGCGAGTATCGGTTTTATCGTCCGCGTTGCGTATTCGTGGAACTATAACGTATAGTCGTGGCAAAGTGTGTGTATATATATCTATATAGGCTGTGCAAGAGAGTTTGGAGGTAGCAGTGGAGTTGAGGGTTGGAATATAGGCGCGCGGACAAGTTGTCGTGAGGTTGTGAGTAGTAGTGTGAGAAAGTTTCGTCGTGATTTGTTGTTTCTGCGTTGAAGATGGGAGGAGGGTCAAGGTATACGTTTTTAACATTACTTCGGTTAGTTTATTTATGATGGATTTTTTTGAGAGTTTTATAAAAAAAAAGGGTTTGCAATATCAACAAATTCATTCCGCCCTTGTAGAAATTTATCTATATGAGAATCGTTAGTAAAACTGGCTAATTAATCACTTGGATGATACGATTTTCTGCCATTATTTGCCTATTTCTTAGATTGATGTAGTAAAAAAATATTCGTATTTGATTTACTTACTAATTGCATCTTTGATAAAAGAACATTAAAGTAGATTGGATGACTTACCAAAATCATTTGCTGTACTCATTCTATAAATAAATTGATAAAACTTCATACCTCCATGTGATTCTGTCCTCCCTCACTCTTTATCATAACAACCAAGCCTTCTGCTAACCATTTTCAGACTAAAGAAACCGATCAGTTTTAAAACCAATCTTACCAATCAGAACCCTTTAAAATACTCAAGAACAAGCTATATGTTTGTTTTCGAAAACCTCAGTCTATGTTTTAACCTATTAAATGGCCAAATAATGGGAACAAAAGTATTTCATCGAGAGCTAGAGAAATTCCTATTTTATTATAGCCAGTACTAGTAAAAATGGTCATTTATTAGCTACAAAATGGTTTCGATTTCCACCAGAGTGTAATCATTTCTCTTTCCACATTCCTTCCACTCCCAATAATCAAAGACAATTCCGCGCATCCTTCATGTTTCTTAATTTAAAACTTTGCGGCAAATCTCCCTACAAACCAGGCAGCGAAACTTATCACCGTACACGAAAACCTCTTATTTACTCTCTCCCCCGCGACAATGCCCAAAATCACATTGTAAATCAGTAGGGGACGTATTCAAGCCTATATGTATATATAACTCTCTTTCCTTCTCACGAAAAACTTTGCCGAGCTTCTTAAATACTTTCGTTCGGCGGCAGGCACGAGCGGGGAGAAAAACCAACGCGGCTGTATATATACTGTAATTGAGCACGCAGGTGTTGGACGTTAATACCCGCGCGAATTATGACAAAGTTAATTTAATTTGAAAGAAGAATCTCGAACGCGGTTTTGCGTGTGTATAAGGTAATGTTGTTGTTCGAGAACGGCGAGAAATGTGTGTATTATGGTTTATGCGGCGGGAATTTAGGGTTTTAAATTATACGAGGGTTGTTGTTGTTGTTTGCGAGGGAGATTTGAAATAATTAGATTGCCGTAATTATGCGAGATGATTGTTGAAACAATTTTAACGGTGTATCGAGAGCCAAATAATGTAGGGAAAATTAATGGAAGCCCATTATTGCAGATCTGGTTAAATTTCAGAGTTATGTACGGTTGTAGGAATGTACTTTATTGTACATCGTAACAGTCGTCGATTACTCTCATTAATGATATTATGCACGTACAATTTTTACATTTCCCATACAAATTCTTTAGTTATTAACCAGCTATACAGAGAAAAACTGTTATTCTCGTACTTGAATAAGGACAATCCTATTGTCAATCTGGTTCTGAATTCAAATATGATTTTTAGCTTATTTATGCTACATAGACGTGGGCTGTTGTATGGATCGATACGTTACCAAGTAGAAACGACACCACGTACTTGTGCAATGTAATCCACTAAAATATTTAATACCTAAATCAAACTTCATAATGGGTTTGAAGTTTGCATCGTTGAAGTGCGACGAAACTTTACCAAAATTTTTTTTTTATTTTTAGTTTTATATGTTAGATTTTTAATTTTCTCATGTATTTAGCGTTTTATAGCATAACCCAACATCAAAATAAAGATTTTACTGTCTATCGTGCAAATTTTTAGCTGTTTTATTTATTTGTGAGAAATTATTGCATCCCAACGTTGCAAACTTCAGATCCATACTTCAAATGCATACCATTAATTATCAAACCCCAACATTTCCAACACTAACCCCCTAATCATCATTCCTCTGAATAAGCCTATATATACTTCGCCACAATCGATCGATCGCTTACCTAATTGAATAATCTCATACCCCTATAACGTCACCTCTTACCTCCTAAAAGAATCAGAAGAAAGTACCGTCTTTGGCTTTCACACCTCAAAGACGCACACAGACTGCGCTGAGTAAACATCTTCAAAGACGTGCAATCGTCGTAGTCTGGAAAGGGCGAGAAGTAAGTAGTTCGACGCTAATTTAGCGACGCGTCGTCGATCAAGGGCTGAGTTGTGAACGTGTATGGGAGAGGTTCGTTAGGTCCTTTCCAGAGAACGTCGATGGAAGGAATATCCGCTTAGTGCAATTACGGATGTGGTGATTTTTCGGTGCTGTGGTAGGGATTTTTTTTGTGGGAAAGTTCGAGGATGATTGCGAGGTCAATTAAGATGTAGAATAGGGGATGTGGGTTGTGGTTGCGTATATACGTTTTTTTTTCTTTTAGAATTACATCGTCTCTTTTTTTTAGTTCGCAGATACTTTTATTTTTTTATGTGAAAAGAACTTGATGTAAACGTTTCTATGGCGAAGTTTTTACATCGTTTTTTTTCTTTTGATTCGTATAAATGTCTGATACAGGTGATATTGTAATAACCAGAAAAATCTTTGTAAATAATTAAATATTATTTAAAAGCAATAAAAAATTGACTTCATACTATTTTTATGAGATAAAATTAAATGCACATCGTTCAAGTTAAGATCCATTGTACGTCAGTATTTTCGCGTATACAGTAATAGAATTTAACTCCACTTAATATCCTCTCGTGAAACTTCCCCCCGCAGTTTTCCTTCGACTTGTGAAACGACTTTACGATTCCCATAGCCATTATCTGGTCATTATGCCAAAGTTGCTGCTGTGCCGAGGAAAAAAAATATCGTTCCAAGGGTGGAAGAGTATTATAGAGAAGAAAGATTTTTTCGCATTGAATGATAAATCTCGAGCGATTCTTTTTTTTTATCTGCGAGGTTGCCGTCTCCCAATGATATAGTCATGGCCCCTTTTCTATAAAACTGAGTGGGAATTTTACGAACTCTTTTATAAACCTGTGATTCAATCTCGTTTCGTTTATCAAACGTGTACGTGATATTTTTTTTTACAAACGTGTAATAGTTAATATTTTGAATATTAAATACATTGAATTATCCACTCTTAGCTGTTATTAATATCCATATTTAATTATCCAGTCACGCAATTGAACAATTGAGTTTGGTGGAGAAAGCGAACGCTGAAACTGAACTTGATATAAAAAATACAATAAAACCCAAATCCGCAACCCCTACAATGGGATAAAAACAACCCTTTTTTATCATAATATCAAATTATTTGCGAGAGATAAATCCATATATATTTTTCTTGTATATTTTTTTACGCTAAACACGAATGTAGTATCAAAAAATAAAAAAAGTAACCCCCAAAATAGGGTGAAAGCAAATTCGATTATTCAATACCCCAATTGATTAAAATTTTACATCTAATAATTAAACTACAAAATAAATGTTCCAATTTCTTTCCTAGTCTCAAAATTTCGAATTCAAATCTGTTATTCAGTATAAATAATATACTAGGATTTCTAAAAGATAATATTGATAAAAAGTACAGTAATAACAAAGTCTACAAAATACGTCGATTTCGCGTCTATAAAAAAAAAGTGAATCGCACATGTATATAACTAGCACACTAAAAAAAAAAAAAAAAAATAACCGCATTACCGCACTTACCACCGAAAATTTCCAACCTATACATTACCCAACGATCACGCGCATACACCTCACTTTTCCCCTTATCCATCGGCAATTGATAACGCACCCTACTGCTACATACACACATCCTATCACCATCCATCATACCTCTACCCCTGCGTCATTCTCCCACCCTATTCGCATACACACACATACACATCTCTTCTCGCACGCATATATCCACAGTACATAGCAAAGCACACGCGGGCGGCGAGATAAAAACCAACGGCGCGCGCAGTGCAAAGGCAAAACGCGCGTCGGCGGCGTTTTTCGCGAGAAACGGTCCGCTCTTTGACGCCCGCGTTCTTTGACGCCTTCGCGTCCGCGTCCCTTTGAGAGATTTTTCGCGTTACACTTTTTCCCCCCTCCCCTCTTCCTCTTCTACTCCGCTATACCGCCGCGCTTGCTATATTTCTTTTTCATCGGCGCGTCGACGCGTTCGGCGCAGGTTAACCTTTGCTATAGCAGCGGTAATGAGAATACGCGTGGGTGAATGGCGCGATGGTAGTGATGGTGGTGCGTTTTTTGGTGGTTTAGAAAGCTTAGGATTTTTTGTTTTTTGTTTTTTTTTTTTGTTTTTGTTAGTTGGTCGGTGGTAGAGTGAATAAGGAGAAAAATTTTTATGACGCGTGTACGGTTGATTTAGCTGAATGGTAGAAATTTGACCTAGTTTTAAAGGGTACCGTAGTTGAATATGTCGCTGTGGGTATGGGTTTTTATTTGGTTTGAATGTCGTGGAAGTTGAGTTTAGATGTTTAGTAGTGTTGTTTTGAATGGAAATTGTGGAGACGCTTGTGTCGCGGCAATGCGGAAGGTGACGGTAAAAGCTCTTTTGAGTGAATTTTAATGAATATATGTGATACCACATGTGTCTGGAGCTAAACGAAACGAATATAGACAGATTCTACCAATACATTACAAATGTATCATTTGGGGAATACCTAAATACAACAAAATACAAATAATCATAAATGATTGAAACAAAAAAAGACTTGTATGAAATAATTATTAGCCACATTTTTACCAGTGTTTCTATACTCTTACAGAACCCTTACAAATCGCTTTTCTTGACAAATCATTAATCACGTCCCTATACGAGCAACGATAAATTTTTTTAACACAATGCTACTATCTTTCTATGTTCCAGGTGAACGGTAAAGACGTGGCGAACAAGGAACAGACGGAAAACCTCTTCGCCGAGACGAAAAGCGCCGTCACGATCCTCGTCAGTCGATGTCTCTACCCGGTAAGTATACTTATACTTTGCTATATAGCGAAAAGTAATTTTTTGATCGGCTCAAGCTCTCATACATGTCGCGTGTTTCGATTGCAGGACGACGAGTACGATGACAGGCGCATTTATCACGAGGTGATTATTTTTACGACTTGTGACTCATGACTTTCTGTGTCAATGTTTTTTTTCTGGGGGGCGTTATTGGCAGCCAACTAAAACTGCATTGTCGTGTTTCTCGGTATAATTTTCTGTATTTTGATGATAGAATCTAAAAAAAAGTAATGACAGTTACATGTGTGTATGTTCAGTGTATACAAATTGAAAAACAGTACTTGAATAATTTACTAACAATATAGGATAGGCATTAATAGTAACGAGAAGGGTTTCTGCGTTGTTATGAATGACGAACGTAGTACTTGCACGTTGAACGGCCGCTATACGCAAAGCATAACTAAAAAAGAAAAGCAAAAATCTAAAATGCTTGGCAGAATGTAAATGCTATGTATGAAAACTATACGATACGCTGTGTTTTTTTTTTCTAGTCGGTTATAAGTTTTAGCGCACTGATGAATTGGCAAAGCTTTGTTTTTATTTTATTTCTTTCGTGTTTGTTGATGATCAAATGCATGTTTTGTTCTCGATTCATTATTGTTACTCAATATAGCAATCGTAACGCGATTTATAACTGCATTGTCCTGAGCTTAAATCTCAAAGTCGATTGTTACCGACCGATTTTAATGTAAAGTTTTACAGAACTACGCAGAGTATAATATTATTATTGCTAATAATCATATTAAAACTCTTGGTATGAATTATTATAAAAAATATAAAATAAAATGATGGAAAATATGATAATGTCGGTAACTACGCAATGTCACATTACAATGTTACCGACATTACAGTATTTCACGTTATTTTTATTTACATATTATTAAATATTTGTTAATTATTTTTCTGAATCACTGTTTATTAATTCACGGTAACGAAACGATAAAAGCAATAATGTTCAAGATCCTAATAAATTCATCACGGCTATATTTGTGATACATCCGAACCCGGTGGGTAACAGCCGAATTGTAGAAACCAATGTAAAAAAACATTACCTCTACTATTTATCCAACCGCTTATATCAACTCACACACTTCCTTTTTAAATTCCAGGGCTCGCCGACGCTGTCCCCAGACGGTGACCCACCAACACCAGCGTACCAGAACTCGATGATCGAGCAGTTGATCCGCCAACAGGAACAGCTGCAACTCTCAGACGAACAGACACCGCCAACCTCGAAGGATTCATCGATCGATCCGCCACCGATTCCCTCCCACACACCAGCACCACCACCAGCTGCTGTAGTAGCTGCCTTCTCAAATCCTTCGTCCACGTGTTCATCATCGCACAGTGGCTCACAGAAATCTGGAGGTGGTGAAGCAGAGCAACAACAACGTCGTAAATGGATGCAAGAAGCGTTGAAGGAATGCGCGAGGCGAGTCGATGGTATGAGTGGAGGACAAAAACTTGGGGGTAAGGATCAAGTGAAACTAGCTGCTGAATACTCCAGTCATGTGTGGAGCGACACGGAACACATCTACGAGACGATACCAGAATCGGATAGCGAGCCGATTTACTCGTCGCCCTATGAGCATCAACATTGGCTGCATCAACCGAATAATAATCACCTGCAGGTGAGAACCGAATTTGTTGTTAATGAAATTTGAGACAATGTAAAAGTTTTGTCAAAGCTTTTGGAAATTTTTTGTCAAAATTATGACCTTAATTGGAAAAATAATTTTTTCAATTTTATAAATTGAAAATTAGGGTATAAAATTAAAATTTATTAAAAACAGCGATAGCTTTTCCATTATGAAAATTAAAATATGAAAATATTAAAAAATGGTAATGGCAAGTCGATCTTTAATGAATTTTGGTAACGTGTAAACATTGAAATATTTATTTGTAAGGGAAATAATACTTTATTGATTCATTACTAACGTTGCGTATTCTAAAAGGTAATAAGAATCGTATTAATAAATGAAGGTGACAATTGTTACTAACTTTTTGGTGCACTTATGTGTCTCGTGCTACTTTCTTTATAATATTATTGAAATTTTATATAGTGGAATAGACATAATTCAATAATGTTATAGAGTATATATCGTAAGCACATTTTAACGACACACTTACGTATACTTATGAGTAGATAAAGTCATCCAAGTCAGACACTTGAATATCTCATCCGTTTCCAAAAAAAAACTTCATTAGTATGTCAATTAACAAATATTATCATTCTACATTTCCATACACATTTCATACATTCCATATACATATATACATAAAAAGTCAAAGTCAATTAAGCGCAAATAAACCATAAAGTTCGTAACGTATCCGAGTTCTGCTACTCGTACAATCAATACACTCGTAAGCACTTCAGACTGCAAGTTTCACTCGAGTCTCATCAATTTCCATTTAATTAGCGCCCTTCGTTCGCGCAATTTCAAAAACATAAGTTTCTCCGGTCGACCGGAGAGAGAAAGAGAGAGAGAGAGCGAGGACTGTATAATACAGCCGCGGCAAGTTTGTTAAAGCGGTCAAATTAAAGCCTTCGAGGTCTTACGAGCCGAAATTCCCGAAGTTAATACCGAAATCTTGAAGGTATTCCAGAGGCGATAAAGTTACACCGAACTTCGTTAAGGGCTCTCCTAAAATACATTTTTGTATTATAATTCCCAAGCTCTCCCTCTCTCTCTCTCTCTCTCTCTCTTCGGGTCCCCTTTATTAATAAGCTGATTTATCGGTGGCGGTCGACTTTATATACATATGCGCTGATTGGAAATTCATTTATACGTCGATTCGACGCACTTTAATGCCGCTGTAATGAGAAATAGTTATATTGACAATAACCGTGAGATGCTTTTTTCCTCGTCTACGTCAATGTGGCAATCAATTTTACGAGGCCTCCCTGTAATTGAAAATATTAATAAACTTATCGAAATATTTTCCGAAGAAACGACCTCATCGATCACCGCATATGCGCTAGTAATCAGTATTCACATTAGCCTTATCGCGACCTTTTTTCGACTAATAAATATTATTCAGTGCATTTTTTGTTATGTATTTTTAGCTGTGAAAGGGTTCGTTTCAGAGTTTATCAGTTGCTTTTATGTATTGAAAGTAAATAAACTTGCGAATTATTAATATTATGCAAGAGTTTGCAAATTTTTTTTTCCAATTATAGAATGTCATTATTAAATAAATTAATTGCTGAATAAAAGAATGAAATATATCATGAAAAATAACAAAAATTTAAAACCTGCAAACTTTCTTTTATATATAATTGAATATAAGTTTATTAAAAGTATTCTTAGTTAGATTACGTAACTGACGCGTCATGTTTGACGTCAAATATTTCTTCGACTCTTGAAAAAAAACCTTTTGCTTTTTAAAATGCAGACTATTTTTCCCTATTGCAAATAATTAAGCGGCCTAAAATGTTTTTCCTTTCTTAAGAACTTTAAGGAATAATATTGAATACTTTTAAAAGATGAGAAAATGACAGACAATAATGTAATTAAATAAAAATTTACCAATAATAAGTAATAAAATTCATTCTTTTGCAAAAAATTGTTTATAAAATGACTAAACGTTCTTAATAATTGTAAAAATTCTATCACCAATTATCATTACATAGTAAATATGTATCTTACAAATACTAAAACCAATATATTCTAAACATTCCACCAATATCACCTAACCATCCGTAAAATTGTTCACTTGTACTAGGGCACCAACCAGACGACCACGACGATCGGTGGCAAACCCTGGCACTCGTCGTCAAAAAGCAACAGCTCGGGCGAGGAGAAGGACAGTTCGAGCGCTTACAACACCGGTGAATCTTGCAACAGTAATACCCTCACACTCGAGCTGACTCAACAGGCCGAACATCATCGTAGCACTTTGGTGTTGTGCGCACCCAAACCGAGCGCCCTCGTGATTCCACCGCCACCACCGAGCGCTACGAGCACGCCTAAGATGCATTGTAACTGCTCGGTGCCGGTGACACCGTCGTTAGGCAAAATGGCGATCAAGGTGAGTGGTTTTGCAGATGTTGGATTGTAAAGCTTTTCTATTTTAATTAGTGGATATTTCCATATATTTCCACTAAGAACTAGTGAATATTTATTATTTCATAAGTGAATATTCACTAATGTTTTAGTGGAGTAATTTTAACTAATCTTTAGAGAGTATATTATTGTGATTAAATACAGCTTAAATATAGTATATTGGGTGTATCAAAAATTTTATTCTGTACGCATTGAAAAAGTAGTACTTAACTAGACGTTTATCGATATAATAAGAAATCTATTATATTTTACCACCGGAGATTCCAGTATTTTTATAAAATGTTAAATAGTTTTTTTTTATTTGTTTAAAGAAAAAAATATTTTATTGATTTTCTTATTATGTTTCTGTATAAACAGTCAAATGTCAGTAAAGTAACTTTCTTTACATGTCATCGTGTAATTTTTAATAATTTTTTCTATGAACAATAACACATACTTTTTAATCGTAATTATCAACGTTCAAACAAATATTTATCAAAAGAACTTCAGCACCGCAGTAAACTCAAGCAATTTCCGTAACAAAAATAAGCCCTAACTTCCTTGAAATGTTTCACAGACTCCGAGCTCACGTCGAATAACGCAGCAACCACAACCTCAGCAGCCTCAAGTCCAGCCACCGCAGCCTCAGCAACAACAACAACAGTCTCAGCCACAGTCCCAATCAGGCGTCCTTGCCGCAGAGACGATGTACACGAACGTGGCCAATCTCCAGCAAACGATGCGCCTACAACAGCAACTCTTCAAGCAAGCCTTGATCAGTCGTCGTAAATCCGCAACAACTCGTGACTCGTGCTACACAAGGCGATCACGTACCACTGGTACAACGGCACCTGTTGCCTTTCAAGCGCCTAACCTTGCCCAATACCAGTTCGTCGCTAGTCACCAGGTCGCTGCAGCACCACCATCAAGTTGGACCCAACAGCAACAGCAGTTACGTGGTGATAATAAGCAGCAGGGATATGACAGAGGTGTGCCAGAGTCACAAGTACAGATGGAATGGAAGGTTAAGCGTAGAGCCGATGGCACGAGGTATATTGCCAGAAGGCCTGTTAGGAACAGGATCCTGAGGAACAGAGCTATGAGGATTAATGAAGAGAGGCAGGGACATACTACAGAAGATGATGCGATGTCGGAGATTAAGGTAAGGATAATGAACGGTTAATTTGGACTGTCAGTAGGTGGGAGTATGTCGATAATGCAGGAAACTGTTATATTTATCGACATTTTTTTTATTCGTCAATATGTTTGTTGGTTTTCAATATAATATTTGTCATTCTACTCATTTACTATTTTCTTTTTAGTCATTTTACTAAAGTAAATTTAGTTTAGTAAATTCTTTAACGAGACATCTAATTCTTTTTTTTGCAACTCTGAAGAAATCGACAAAAGTTTACATTGAAGTCATTAGGACAAGTCGATATTTTTAGGTAACGAGAGATTTCTACGTTACCAACTTATTTCAAATATAAGTTATAAATGATCAATGAAAACGACATTCTACGCCAAAATAATATTGATTTTCTTGTTAATTATACTTGTGTATTGTATAATGTAAATTTTATGCCTCAGAAAAAATTCACCTAAAATCACTTATTAAATCTTTCAACTCCAATAAACATTTTTTAACGTTCTATAAACCAGGTTGGTCGTTACTGGAGCAAAGAGGAACGCAAACGTCAGCTGGAACGTGCTCGCGAGCGCAAACAACGCCAACAGGAGTTACTCCTACAGCAACAGCAACAGTCCCAGCAGGCGGCAAACGAGCAATTAATCTGCGAGTACATCGAGGAGAGCAAGGCGTCGTCAAAGAAACCGCCCGCATGTCCAGGCGCTGGTGACCACAAGAAGACGGTACGTAAGAAGCCACTGCCACCCGTCGAGGACTTCACTACCGTCCAAGAGATGCTGTCGCATGGTAACCGTGTCGGTGCTAATAATCCTAATCAGGCTGGCAAACTCATGGGACTGCTATCGGTTACCACAGTTTAGGAGTACCGCTACCACGATGGTGGTGGTATTGGTATTGTTAGGCTTTGTCGCTCCCGTGTGTGACATAGTTTAGAATCGCGTATATCCGCGTTGATGATGCTGATCGAGTGTGATTTATCATATGATTGCTCGTGTGATTTCTACTGAATACTGTCCCAATAACTAGTCGACAACAAAATCGTGTTAAAATAGCAGTAAACGTTAAAAAAGGATATAAATTTGCATCAAGTTAATGGAAATCTGCATCTGTGGTTTTTGGGGTGATAACCGTCGTTTTGTAATTTTTAACTGGTGTATGATCATTCGTGGCTGATGCCGCTAATTTAACGCAAGTGGATCTTAGATCAAAGTTGTTAATTACATGTTTAATCGCAAGGTTATCCGTACGATTTATATGTAATCGAAAAAGTGATTCGATATTATATACGTAATTGAGACACTGTCTGTCGAAGGTGCAATCGTGTAATGTTCTGCATGATTTTTTATATAAGCTTTTGAATGAAATTTTTTATGTATGAAAGTTTTTAATTCTAAATTATTATCGTTCAGATGATACAACTTAAGTATACCAATGATATATACGTACAAAACCGCTTTTTTAATGAAATACAATTTTTGATAATCATGTTGTAGAAGGTTTTGAATCTAGGAAACTAAAAATTAATTTATAATTAAGTAGAGTGTCACGTGGATAACTACGTGTTGATATTGTGCACGAATAATGGCGATCGATGCCGCTGATCAATATTATGATTAATCATATGATAAATTGCAGGAGACGTTTTGATGTCACGCGAAAATAGCATACCACCTAGGCTTAAAATTTATGTGACTTATCGTTATAGCAAAGGAATATGCTGTACACAATCATGGTCCCCTCCTCCCTTAATCCTACTACCAACTATTCGTCGATGTTAACTTATTCCTTTGTCAAATGTAAAGATGTAAAATATTAACGGCGAGCGATTATAAACACGTTTGAATTGTACACATTATGCAAGCTCTCATTCTCAATAATCCACATTCTCACACAGACACGCCGTAAAAGAAAATTGTAAATAGATATCTGATGCGTTGCATTATGTGTTCACTGTTCTAGGTGCCACAAATAATATAATATATATATAAATATTATACGATGATCCGCGAGTGATCGAGATTCGTAGATTTAAGTTTGTAGATATGTATTATACAATCGTTCAGTTGTATTCTTGTATTATAATTAAACGAAGTATATAAATATATACGTTGCTTTCGTTTCGTTGTATCCGCTAGAACCTAATGAAAAATCAAAAAATCCCGCGAATGAAATTCGGGGATATATTGTACGACGACGCAGAGAGGCACACACGATCAAAATATTTTATCAAAATGATGCAAAACAAAAGACTGGTTCGATAAAAAAAAACTGCCACTCGATTAATTTCTTTCTTGATGTGTTACTACACTTGCGAATTATTATTCCGTTTCTTAGATCGTAACAACTTAAAAAAAAAATTAAAAAAAAAGAAAACTAGAGGAATACTGATATAACGAAGTTGACGCGACGTTTCGTCGTTGCACGACGAGCGGATATCGTGCGCGAACAAATTTTATATATAAATGAATAAAAAAAAACAAAACAAATCAAATCGATGTGTATAAGAGCCATTATGTATATTGTGTAAGTTGCAGGCAAAGTGAGGATATGATGTAACCGGTGATTCAGTCCGTTTATACGTTGTCGAGCGTAAACAGGGTAAAATATACAATATTCTGACTTTGAGATAAAAAAAAATCATATACGTAAAATCGCGCGCTTCGATCGACTTTTGTTTTGAGTGCTGCCTTAATAATGATGAACGTCTGAAATCGATTGTATAAGACAGAGACGCGAAAGGGACTGGATCGCCGATTACCGGCTGAGGTTTGGTATTATGGTGCAGTCATTGCTTATCATGATACGCGAGTCGTTTTTGGGTGATATTCTAAATGATGTATCAATCAATGTAGAAATAAAATGTCTATAATCTCGAAAAATTAAACAATAAATGTTTTATTTGTCATCCTTCATTTAAAAACCTTCATTGTCAATGAAAAAGATAAGAGTTTATAATTGTATCTCAAAAGTAAAAGAAAATAATTTTTTTTCTTGCAACTATAGAATAAAATATGTATATAAAAAATTGAATTCTAATTACTCGGGGTAAAATTTACCTCCGAGGGATAAAGATTATTTAAATCGATTTAAAGTAATGTAATTACTCAAATATTTTTATTTTTCTTTATTTCTTAAAAAATAATGTATCAAACAAATAATAATTTTAAAATATAAAGGAGTATTTAAAACAATTGCTAATCAAAATAATGCAAAAAGAAACTTAGTAAAGAAGAAGACATGCTTTTTATATAATATTTATAATGCTTAAAAAATTACATAGTTTTCGTATATAATTACAGTACAAGAGTTATAAAATACTACAGATATTCTACATCTTATTTATGTGAATAAATAAGACGCTCGTGTCTAACTTTGTATCATGTAAGATCCTTAGGATTTAAGTTTGTAAAATACCTGTCCTGCAGGTCAGACAATGCAAGAACAGAACAAGTAGACCAGTTACAAATATTTGCAGAGCGTTGACGCTAAAGTTTTAAACTTTACCGTTTGAGTAAAAAATCAAATAGCCAAACAGATAAATCTGCGACGAAATATTATTTTTTTCATTCAACTTTATACTTATTAAATAAAATTACTCATGAGCTCATTATATGATATATTTACAATGGAAAAAGGCACTAATATTGTTAGCATACGCCAGCTATCAGTTTGAATAAGCAGGATTGAATCTTCTCAGTAAAGTCATTGCATGTTATAGGAAATCTCTGTTCTTTGTATCGTATAAAAAAGGGAAATAACATTGTAATAATATATCGCAGCGACGAAAAAAAAATCTGACGCTCTGCAGACATTCCTGTTACAATATTTACAAACAATTGCAATGAATTGCACACAACATTAATCGCATTGATGTGCGTTTCTTCTTTCGTTTCAGTACACGAATGTAAAAAAATTAACAAATTTTATAATAGCATTGAGCAAAAATAAAACGATCTTTTTTATTGTTACTCTTACGTGAGCAGTATGCGAGGATTTGGCTTTTAGAAAGAATTTATGTTCTCTAACCATCTCCTCTCGTTGGCGTTGAGATGCTGAGCGAACAATGGAAAGCCGTGATGATTGGAGAAGTTCTGTAGGAAGTCACGCAAATACTGACCGAGGTTCAGCTGATATATTGAATCCTGTTTAATATCTGGATCCTCATCCTCGTCGAGTTCCTCCTCTAAGTCATCTAAACCTGCAATTATTGATTAAAAAGTTATTCTTTGATTAATAGGACAAGGAATTTTAGTAAAATATACATACATAAGGGATTGACATCATTTCCAGGATCGATGATGCCACTATCATCTTCTTCATCATCGTCATCAGATTCCTGTTAATACAATAAACGATATGGGTTACTATGTTATGCAATATAATAAAAGCATAGTAATTACCTCTATATCTTGCTCAGCAGTGTTGACTTCTAAATAATTTCCGAACTCGTCTACAATAAGTTTAAAGATCTTTACAAGAACTGGAACTTTAGTCCATTGTGCTGTCTGAGCCTTACTTCTAGTCCTGATTCCACTTGAGTCATTATCTGTTTGTAAAGTCAAATTACAGATTATATACACTGATATCAAATGTAAATATAATATGTTTAGAGTAAAGTATTGCAATAAATTTTATTGTGACGTAGAAATAAAAGCTAAAAGTAATCATTGTTTTAATTTGATCAGTTTTCTTATTTTATGTGAAAAAGTTTCAATTTTTTTTTCTATTAATAGCAAGATTCCCGGCATTATATTAATCTACTTTAATTAATCTTTTGAATAACATAAATATTTTCTAAAACATTTTTGTATAGTTATTCAACTAAGCTAACAATAAAATTTTTACGGTACTAATTTTGTGTACATGTATATCGATAACGTTCTTTAAAAACCAGCCACTCTCACCTAGATAAACCAGATCTCCATCGACCATGATTTCGTTCAATCGCATATCATCCTGCGTTACCCCATACTCAAGTAGCTTGCAGAGTGCTATCGTCGACACCTTCCTATCATAACTGCCAAAGAACAATTGTTGTTTGCTGACCCACTCGGTAAGGACAAATACTAGAGCGCTTTCACCGCTGGGCCCAGGCACAGTGGATAGGAAGTTGAGCACGGCATCGAACTCGGAATTAATGAGGTGAGCATAAATCATGAGGAGACTCTGCATGACGGTTAGGGTCTCAGTACGTTGCATTTTGCTGAGGACGGCCTTGAGGAGTAGGTCCAGGTTGCTACCCAGTGTGCTACCGGCCTTGCGGATAAGGGTTGTGACGAGGCGACCGATAAACGCTGCCGTAAACTCGCTGGACTGTGAGAAGTAATAAACAATAAAAAAAATTACTTATAAGTTAAAAAAGATGAAGTTTTATATTGTATCAATTAGTCGACAATGAACAATATTAAACAAATAAATTCAGAAAGAAAGTAAATTTAAGCTTTTTCCGAAATTTTAGTATAAAAAATTATTTTATCGCTTTTTATCACTAAAAACTTTAATTTGATTATTGCAAAAATATGAAACCTTGTAAATGTGTTCTTTTAGAAACGATTATTTAATCATATTTTGAAACAAATTTATCGTTTTAGTATGATATTGCTTTTATACCTGAAACGCCTGTGATATGTCACGCACATATCAACAAGTGGTTTCGATTCAATCCTATCATGTGCTCAAAATAAATTTCAAATCTATTTGAAATACAGTTACTTTATGTAAAGTTAACGTAATTCTGGAATATAATGCTATTATTTATTAATCTTATTATACTTTAGTTGTAGGTATATAATTAAGAATATTATTTTTTTAAAAGCATGTTTATATTAAAACGTACATAATTTATCAAATGAGTGTTACATCCATACTAAATTTCTGTTTGTATGAAAGAATCTACAATTTCCACGATCAAAATGAAGAATTAAGTACAAAAAATAACTTTTCATATTGAAAATATGTCACCTTTTATTATAAAAACTTAAACCAAATCTTTTCATCATAAAAACTTTTCATTATATTACGTACAGAATCTGTTTAAAATACTATTTTTCATAATGCAATTTATGAGAACGCAAGGATTGTTTAAAACACTAACCATTTATAAAAATATTTGCTAAATTTTTAGACCATTTCTCACCTGTGGATTCAACAACTGCGCTATGATTTGTAGAATGAAATCTAAACCGGTTCGACCCTCATTATCCCGGTGGTTGATGATCTGTTCTGGGGCAACGGACAGATAGGCGCGCAGCACCTCACCGCCATTCTGAAGGGTGCAGTTGTCCGTCGAGTCGAGGATGCACTGGCAGGAGGCGGAAAATGCGGCTATCAGAGCGCTACTCAACGGATGCGGCGAGTGCGACACAAGAACCTGCAACGCGTCAAGCGCGACGCAACGTGATCCCTCTGCAAATTGCCAAACAATTTATTTATTTATATTAAACTTATTTAATATTATAAAATAATAGATCTTTATGTAATATAAAAATTAATGATAAATTAATATAAAATTAATTTATCTTTTATTTCGTTGTATTCCAAACCATTGAACTTTATACCCATATTTAAAAAGTACATTATCGCGAATTTACTTTGTTTATTTAGAGTTGTTGTAAAGTGATAATTTTTTCATACGCTTAGTAAATTAAACATAAATACCATCTTTTGGTTTCTCCGAAGGCGCCACGTTCATCATACTAATTAATGTGGGTACCAAGCGAGTTTGGAGTGGTTCGACGCAACTTGGATTTTGACTGAGGTCTCTGAAAATATCCTTACACAAGTTGAGGAGTTCCGGGTCGCTATGGAATTTAAGAAAAACGGCAATCGATAGCGGACAGATTTTGTTTTCCACTGTAGCCGTGAAACCTTTATCTAACTGAAAAATATACATTTACATTATTATTCCTACATAAAAATGAAAAAGTAGCTGAATTATATTTTTCATGTTATAAATAATTTTGATATTATTTATTATGTCTTTTTTTTAACTTGAATCCAGTTAACTTGTATTTCGCTTATATATTTTAACAGATAGTTAGACCAACTGTACCTCAAACTCATGGGTGTTTTAATTTAAAATACTTAGAAAATTGAATTATATTATATTCTATTCTTTAAAATATAATTCATGATATAATTACCGGCACTAATACTGAAAACGCATCCAAAACCAGTATGATAATCTCTTTCGATGGCTGATTCGCAAGACTAAAGAGGCCTTCAAAAATGGATGGTAAATGGGGTCGCAGAACGTCGACGAGTGCAGCGTTGTTTTCTTCTTGAGCAGCCTGGCAGAACCAATAGACTGCTTTGATTGAGCTGATGCGAATGCAAATCGACTGATTCTCTTGTAAGCCGTTGATCGATGCTTCCAAAAAACGCGAGCTCAACTCTGGTGGCAGGATCTTGGCGTAGCAGCCGCCAATGCAGAGACAGCGGCCGAGCAACAAGGGGTGGGCCGCTGAATTTGTGTTTTTAATTAATTAGTTGTGTCTCACTAAAGTACACCTGTTTCTACTTACTAAGAAAGTGGAAATATATCCAAAGATTACAAATTCAAAATAATTACTTTTTGTTAATAGTTTATATTTATTTTGTACCATTTTTCTAATTTATAAAAAAAATGAATTTTTTAAAATTTTTGTATCGTGTATTCCCAGAAAAATACATATACAAAAAATATCCACATTTTGACGACACTTAATATACATTTAAATGCATTTTTACCTGAATTATAAAGCATTTCCTTACCTGAATTATTAAGGGTGGTAAGGACGACACTATCCAAAAATCTAATCATATCAAACTGAAGTTTGCCAGATTGCAGTAAATCGACAATCGAGTCCTTAGAAGAGTTGAACGCGAAAATACACGCCTCGCATATCTTCCACACATTTTCTGGGTCCCTAGTAACGCAGTTTGGAGATTGCGGATTGTTGGCGGCTTCGATGTGCTTAGTAATTGCGCTGCAAAGTGAGTTCGCCGCCGCTTCTTCCGAGTAGGACAACAGTGTCTAAAGAAAAAAAAGAACTAAATAGGTAGAATATCATTTCAAACTTATTTTGAATGAATATTTTTTTCAATGTACCCCAAGGAGTTCTTGACCTGAAATTCGAACATTATATACAGTCGCGCATTGGTCATCTTCCTCGATAAACTGATTTGGATTGTTGGTCCACAGGTCGATTTGCTCTTCTGTCACTTGCATAAATATGATTACATAGTACATGATATCAGGTAAAAAGTTGTTCAGAAGATTGGCATATTTTTTGTGGTCTATAAGAGTACTGATGAATTCAAAAGTAGCAATAATGAGATTGTTAAAGTTGATTACATCTCCTGAAATGAACAAAATAATTAAAATTTCTAGCAGTTACTGAAAACAGATGTCAACTTATTGTCAAATCAATATTTACCATCAGAATCAACTTCTTGATCATTTACTTCACCAGATCCATTAACTACCTCCTCCTGATAAACTTTGACACTTTCTGTCAGAGTTGTCCATATAGAAGGCAGAATTTGTGGTACAAATCTAACCATATACTTTGATAATTTTAAAATTAGAATGTTGATTGATTTGATGATTTCAGTTTTAAGGCCACTGTCGCTTGTAGGACCATTAGGCACTCCTAAACATTGAACAAACTTTTCACAGAACATTGGAATGACAGGTTGCAAATGTTGTTCAATAAATCCTTTATTGTATACGCCAGTTTCAGCAACCAAAGATGCTATTGTTGTGAAAATTTCTACTGCTCTTCCTCTTGTCCTTATAGAATATTGCTATGAAATAAAATATATTTAAGATTTGTTTATTTTTATTTCTGCAAATGAAATATTTTACATTACTACTTAGACTTTTTTTGTAAATTGAAAATGATGGTAAATTTAAAATATTAGTTTTTCATACAACTTGGACTTTTTACTTTTTTTGTACTTAAGTAAATTTTCATTAATTATTTAATCTACAAAATTTTTATTGCACTTAATCATTGTCTTTTCAAACTTCTTCTTAATTTTTATCAGCAATATTTATCTTTATGATTAGAATGTACATTTTTATTTTATTACTAGCTTAGCAAATATTTACTATAACATAATGTTTTGACTTCATAATAAAAACTTATTTTAACAAAAACTAATTTGATAGAAAAAGAAAATTTTATAATCTATAAAAATATATTAAAAAATGAACAAATTGCAATTTTGATATACTTATATCTGTAATATATTTACCCTATCACTTTGAATAATCCGAAACATTTCTTGAAGTATCACGGGACCAACATTAGGCAAGTGTGTATCTGCCAAGTCTCTGGTAAACTCTGTGAGCACTCGCATGGCTCCATGAACAGCATATTCATTCTCTCCACTCAAACAGTTAACAAGAATGTCAAAAAGTCCAGGCCAATTTTCTGGCCACTCCCAATGTGCGATCCTTGATATTGCATAAGCTACTGCGATTCTTACCTATATAAAGCAAAATAGTACTGCTACAATATACCAGATAAATTAGTTGTTTGTTACAAATTTAGTTATTGCAACATGTGTAAATATTTAATAACCTAATAAAGTATAAGTAACATGTAAACTAAATTAAAAAAAAAAGTAAAATAAACTACACCATAATCTTGAATTACTGAACTACATTTTTTTTATAAATAACTAAGATAAAAATACTATACAACCACTTACTTTACTAAGAGACTCTCGTAGTCCCATAGGCAGCAGTTCCTTGATTTTTTCCTTAACATGCGGTTTCAGTTCTGGTGGACGAAACTTCTCAGCACATGAATTCCAGTGGTTCTCCACATATTGTTTCAGTAGCACGGAAGCCAGCTGTCTAATCACTAATGGGCCATTGGGATCAACCACAAACTCTGTGAGGTGTATTCCAAATTCTTCTGTCACCTCTAAGGCCTGTAAACGCTGCTCAGCAGCTTGTCTAGCTCCTTGATCAGTAGCGAGAATACCATTGAGGGTCTCGTACAAGGCTTCCCTCAAGGATCCCTGCACTTCGGACATGGCTGCTTTAGGTCAAAGTCTTCAGTCTTCTCTGTAAATAGTTCCTCTACATATATACATTAATCTGTAACAACTGCAAAAGACCATTATAAAATATTTAATTACATACACATGTATATGCATAAAAAATAACGTTTCTCCAACATTAATCAAGCATTCCCAAGCCACATTATCACCCAATCGATCACTAAAAAACCATTCCAACACTAGAAAATCGTTAAAACAGACAAGTAACGATTACACCGGTCATTTGTCGGATGTACCTATATAACCTCCCGGCAAGAGCGACGTGTATAATATCTGCACACGACACACATACAGAGAGTCGTGTATAGTCTCTCGCGAAAGGTTAGAAATATCGATTACACCTTAAGCGCGCGAAAAAAACGCTGCCTCCGGGGACGACATCATCCTCGTGTTCCTCAATTTCTACAAACATTCAACTTCATACCGTAATTACCATGAGAAGATCATACGAAAAATTACGGAAAAAAGCGGCTCTGCGAAAAATTGCGCACACACCACACTATTGCCGCTAAAAAAGTATTACGGGCTTACGGCGAACACGTATACGATTATTATGAAATTGTAACGAGTTTATAGTATTCGCGATTGAATAAGAAACCATAGATTGTTGAAAAAGAAAAAAAGTTATTTACCTCGCGTGCGCGCACTCCGCAAAATAATGCCGTATACGTACAATACGTGCGTGTATACAAAAGTGCGGGAAAGCACGTCTCTATATAATACTTATAATATAGGTATACTTATGCTATAACACATAAGACATAACACACGGGCGCTAGCTAAGATGATATATGTGTGTGTGTATATATATATATATCATTGCGATTACATTCGCGCTCCGCGAGAGCAGCGCCATTCGCGAGTCGTTTGAATTTCGCAGAACACGCGCCCTCAGAACAGAAGAGAAACGTTATGCTGCATTAACGCACATGTGCAGTTATATCCTTTATATAAAAATCCTATTCGAGTATTATATTATACAGTGGAGGTCGACATAAAGTTCGATAGGAAAAAAATATAGTGTTATCAAATCTTGGAATATATTTGGACGAAAAGGGAATAAGTATTTTGATGTGCTAAGAAGAAACAAAGAAAGGTAAGTATATACAGGTTTTACTATATGCAAACATGATGCAACATTAGTACTTATGTATGTGCAATAATTTGTAATGTTCTGCAAAACAGCTGAGTGCAGAAAGAGTTAAAAAAGAAAATAAAACATAATAAAAGTATATACTTGTTCAAATATTGTATCAAATAATAGGTGCTATAGTTATGGGTGCTATATTAATATGGTTATTTTAAAACTTATTCCAAAATGAAAGCCCATTATAGTGCATAATGATTTTTACAGCGGTATGATGATACGGTTATATCTTTATATGTAAGTAGATAATACATGTATAACTTAGTCTTGTTAGACTGTAGGTAACGTGTAACGTCTGAATATGTTAGACACGAATCTACTTAATTTTATCTTAAACAATTTTTTTTTGTTTTAATTAATACATTATCAACGTTTTCCTGTTACTAAATGTCCTTCTAATACCCTCTACGATAAAAATTTAGTTGATAAGAATATTGTTTTTTATCACGAATCGCGTATAGCACATACTGCACACTTTTTTATAGGCAGGTTCCTATAATTAGAATTTTACAAAGTTGAATTATAAATATAGGTATAAGTTAAAGACAATGAATTATTTATACCGGAAAATTATTTTCTAATATTCTCCGTTAATAATTAAGTTTTCATTAAGTATTTATTCGTAATATAGTAACTGTTATTTGAACTTCGAGTCAGTTCAATTCATTTAGTGAAGCGTTTTATCAGCGAAGTTCTTGGTAAAATCTCAGTTCAACGAAGGATCATATTTCCATTCCGCAAAAACTATCGCGACATCAGTTAGGCTATTTTATCTCCATAATTGTTATTAAAAAGACTTATTGCGTTTGATTAACACACTGATTACTATACAACATCGTTAATTTTTAAAAATCTGTTGTTCGAAAATTGTATGATGCAACTAGGGTGTAACGCGTGAGTCGTTACTCGCTTTGCTCAGGCGACAAACAATACCCGTACGAAAATTACTGGCTTTCGCACGTGTTGCGTTCACTATTTTTTATAACCGAGTCTGTGAAACTTGAAATTATAATTCATTATTTCTGAAAATAATAGATAAAATAAAATTTTTAGTTTGTAAGGAGGGTTGGGAGAGAGGGGGGGGGGAATATATTTAATTTTAATTATAACTTCTTAAATATATACACATGAAAAAATAAATAACGTTTGTTTGCAATTTTATATTTAAAAAAAAAACTCTTAAATATTTAAAGATTTACTTCCATTGTAATTGAACAATATTGTTGAAAATATATAATGGGAGGATAGCGGAGCGACGGAGTGAAGGGAGAGGACTTCGGGCGAACTATGTATGTTATATTATTTTAATCTGAATATTCAGTGCGTAAAGTAGTTTACTTTACGCACTAGTGCAAAAACTGATACTTTACACACTAAAAAGAGGGCGTAAATTTTGAGTTTTACACACTCAGTTATAATAGTGCATTTCGATAATAGTGCATTTCGATACTAGTGCAAAAATTTGATTTTCCCGTCGTGTGAGTATTTGCGCCGGAGCGAAGCGAAGGTGAAAAGGTCATACGAGGAGGAAATCAATTTCTCACACAAGTGTCGAACCTTGTTTTTTTTTCACACAACGTGCAAGAAGTGAGATTTTCGCACACTTCAGTTGGCACAGGGTATGAGAAGTCGAACTTCTCGCACGGGGTGTCAAAAAACATTTTTTTGAAGACACACTCTTGAAATAAATTTTTTTTTTGTTCTTTAAGGCTGTCTGAACGTAGAAAAAAATAATAAATACACACTTAATTTGAAGCTGTCATTCTTTGCTAATAATAGTCTGATTTTTTTTAATGATTAAAATAGCTCTTATTCAGTCCTGAATCGTTTCATGAAAAATAAAACTAGAAAGCGAAAAGTTTTGACATCTTTCTTCTGAATTAAAAAATGTTGCTTGTTTCAAAACTTACATGAGTTGAAAGTAGAGCTTAACATTTAGTAAATACTGTAAACATGTACGGATTCAATTTTTTACCCTTCGCCGCCGTTTTTCGTGAATTTAAAGTTCGTGAATTCAACTGTAAACTAAAGTAACTTTTGAAGGACTCAATCTTTTCAAATTATGGAGAAAGATCTGAAAACCTCTAGCACTCTAACAACCCAATAAAACATTATTTTTAGAATTTCATATTAAGTTATTTTCGTAAAATGGTTCAGGACTGAACTACAGTTATTTTTAATCATTTTTTTTAAATCGAATTATTGTTATAAAAAAATGATATATCAATAAATCGATCGTGTTCAATTTATTTCAAAAGTAATTTGAAAATAATTTTAAGAATAACTAATATATACAAAATACACTCATATATAATTTCATCGTTTTTTCACTCCTACATAAAGTTATCTGACACAGCCTATACAGATACACTCAATTTTGTCGTTTTTTTATTCCAGGTGACGATGAAATTGAAGACCATTTGTGCACTAACATTTACATTACTATCACTGCAGTCTGTAAGCGCATTAGGACCATTTTCAATTAGCATATGCTACGCAGGCTGTTGGTTAGCTGCAGGGACCTGTTTCAAAGTCGCCGGAGCGACTTGTATCACGATGCCCATAGCAACAATAGCAGCTTCACCAGCGTTTACTGCTTGCAACACTGGTTTATCTCTTTGTATGAAGGCCTGCGTCGCAGCAGCTCTGGCGCCTATTCCATGAATGAATTTAAAGCGATTTCTTTTTTTTTTGCAAGGTACATTATAAAACATGATTGAAGTTCTTTTTTGTGAGTAGCATTTTTTGTCATTGTTTGAGTCGAAATTAATGTATTATGATAAAGTTTGATAAAAAAAATTTTTTTTTCTTTTCTTAACATATTTCCTTATTGAGCAATTCTACAAGACCTTGACTGGAGAGTTTAACAAAATAAAAATGAAATTTAGAAGCAATATATATATTTTCTCATTTAATAAATGATATGATAGGATTCAGACGGAAAATAGGTATGGAAAAATTAGGCAGATAACAATAAAGTAAAAGAGGAGGAAAATCAGAAAATTCCGTGCAAAATTACAAACATTTGAAAATTGCGAAACGTGATAATTAAGAATTGCGATTTGAAGGTAATTTATATATTTTTTTAGGTTTTGATAATTTTTTGTTATTATTCCCGATTTTTAAATACTTGTAACTTTGTACCGAATCTTAAAATTTACATAATAAATGAATACTTCCAAGATAATTTTAATATTTTTATTAGTACATTTTCGTTAAGATGCAATTATTTTTAGCCTATACTAGACTTCATTTGAAATGTAGATTTTAATTTAATACCATAAAATTGGTTCTGATTGTGTTTAAGATTTAAAAAAAAAATTTTTTTATATTTAGTAGTGTTAGAATGTTTAAATATTTCTATTAGTTATTTTTTTTAAAATACTGTTCATAGTACTAATGGATTACTTCCTTAAAAACATATTTCCCCTTAACTTGATTTGATTAGTATGTCTTTTTAATAATTTTCCAGAATCCATTAAAACGTGTCAACTTAGTACATAATCTTTCATATTATATTTACACCGCAAGAAAGCTTCCGATAAAAATGCAAATGTGTAGTTATTAAAATTAAATAAATAAAATTCAAATTTAAATAGTAACGAAATATACGCAATTTTAAACCTGACGGTTTTTTGGATATATTAAGTATAACTATTATATTTTTGATAAATTTCCTAAACATATTTTGTGCAACTAAATGAATGCAACATCACCCATACTAATCGGCATATTGGTACTAATCTAATTTGGAGAATTAATTTTCTATACTTTTTATGATACTACTAAATTGTTAAAATAATTTCGAGATTCTGTGGACGTAAATGACAATTTTATTATGAAGATAGAAGATATCGTAGCGTTTAATTTGACTTAAACTGATATTACATTATTAATTTCACGTGAAAGTTCTTACATACCAATTATTCTCTACTTCCTTACTTTCTTTATCTTTTTAAACCATCCCAACATCACTTCTACAACAAAAACAGCGCTAGCCACCGAACATCCCGATAGACAAATCGCCGCCATTTTGAGTCTCATGCCATGCGGTCGTTTTTCATTGGTCTCATCGTTAAGAAAATCACGTGTTTTTTCTTCGAATGAAATGTAATTCCACCACCAGGCACCACTTTCAAACATATACTGCGACATTTTGTCAAATTCTAGAACATAGGGCGAAGCTGGGGCAAATATTGTACCTTTGTGCCCGTTCCACAAAGTATTTAGAATCTTCATCCTAACAAGTTTAGTACCTGCATGTTTAATGTACATCATCGCTACGGAACTGTCGATCAGACAGGCGACATTTCTGTTGGCGAGGATTCGACGTGGACACATCATAATGTCGTCAACTAAACGGATCTTAAAACGTAGTCGACGAAGTAGATCGTCAGGGTCAGTGAAAGTAATGTTGTAATAGTACTTGTGGGTCTCTACAACTGTGTCAGAGTATACAAGATCTTCGAAACTGTGAAAGGGACCATCGTCGAGATGATTTAGATTGAATTTCGTGAAATGTGCGTACAGCTTGGTAGAGTATTCTTGTGATAAGAGGAACAGGAACACGAAGACTATTCTTTCGATGAAACCATAAGGCGATCTGGGTACAGCGTTTCCAAGGATCATCTGAAGAATATAATGGAGTTGCCAATGTCTAACGCTGAACTTCCAAATCCTCGCCATTAAATAAATACCTCCAACGTGTCCAATGAAAACTAATATCCCTAACAAGGCGTTGATACTCACAGTTTGAGTCGATATTACCGGCACCAGGACGACGAAAGGATCTGTCCAACACGTGCTAGAATGTTCAGTGACATCTCTTGGCACTAAGTTTATATAGATTTGATTTCCACTGTAATCAATGTCGCCTCTGATTATCAAATCCAAAAGTGTTTGATTACCTAGCACAGATTGTCCGTATCCAGAGACATTAATCGGAGCTAAGAATCTAATTGTAAAGTTTAAGGTATTCATCCATGTAACCATACGTCCATAGTCTGAACCTTTGATATTAATGGGATAACCAATGGAGTTCCTTTGAAAGTTTACCGCTGGAGGTCGCTTTAGAAGTACAACTGATAGCTGATAGCCAAACATGTTGTTTAACTTGTTCGGGAAAATTGGTGAGCAGGTATTTGTGTAGGAATCTGTGAATGGATTGTAGGAGTGAAACGTTATAATAGACACGTGATTTTTATCACTTGGTGTAAATTGAACGATGGTGATGTCTAAAAATTTTTTGTTCCATGCTCGATGCAATATTAGATTAATGTCGATAGTAGAAACTCTTTTACGAACGTTAATTATGAAAAGACAGTGTGGTCTAATTGAACCTGGCGACAAGTTTATTAAAAAATTTATATTTTCTTCGAATTCTCTTATTAATAACGAATTATTCTGTTTATTTTCATTTTGAGACTTGACTGTAAACATAGAAATGAATAAGGAAGTTGCTCTTGTATCTTGCACCAGTGATTGAAGTACATGCAAATATTTCTCACGGTATTTTAATGTTGATAAACAAACAACTATAGCAGCCTTTTTAATTGACACGTATTTAGTAATTAAGTTAGTTATTTTAATATTGTTACACCCCGTGGTATTATAATCTTGTATGAGTAGAATTACTTGATATGGATCAGTTTCGGTTATAGCTGATTGCAAAACGTGTTTTAGACAATTTTCATTGCTTATCTTGCTGGGATATTCCATTCCATAGTTCAAATATAAATGTAAATATATGAAGGTTAAAGAATAAATATTCATTCTTCTGTACTTTTACAAATCTAAGTTAAACTTTATTGCTAATAATTTAAAAAATATTTAATTTAAAATGTGAGATCATTTGAAAGTTAAAATCTATGGAAACTGAACAATTTTTTATCGAAGTAACATTATGCAAGAAAAGTTTAATATAATTTCTCAATAACTGAAAGACTCAATTGAAATCTAATGTTACGAAAATAATTAGATTAAGTGCGTAACGTTATTACGATAATAATTACATTAAGTATATTATGTTATCACTGATAATATACTTAATGTAATTATTATCTTAATGTAGTTACAATAAAAAAAATTAATAGCTTTAATAATAAATTTTGGAAAATGATAAGAAGTCAATAAAAAAGGTATTTTATTGTACATTATAATTTTACATAATTTAATAGACTTTTATCGGCCAATATGTGAAATTAAAAGTAACAGAAAATTTAATACAGTCGCATATAATGTATGCAGAAGTCATGTTTTAAATAACAAAAATTACCATCAATATATAATGCAAAAAAGGCAGAAATTCCACTTTAACAACTGAACTTTCGATTGATGTGTTTTTCCACTATCTGACTACAGTACTGGTGCAGTTAAAGTGCCGGGTAATAAAAGTAATATATACATTTTTATTTCGTAATAAAAAAAAGAAATTGTGGAGGAAATTTGACTTTCTAGTAAAGCAAAATGTGAGTATATCATCAAGTTGGGACAGTTGCTTTAAGAAAACAAGAAAAAAATAGGAAAAAATATCATATTTCCACCTACAATCGGTCAAGAATTTTTATAGGACTTGCTAATAGTCGATTTCCTCTTTTCTTTATCGGCCGTTAGTTTTATGCGCAATAATTTTCTCGCATATTGATTATTTCAAATTTCCATTTATTGTTAAGTATTATTATTCGAACTATTATATACGATTTTTTTCTTAATATTCAGTAAGTATTGAATCTCAAACGGAAATTACGTTCTTTAATAATATAAAAATTCTCTATTATCGTATAACTACGCAGATTCTCTGCAAGTTTTCTATAGAAGAAAATATTATATTAGCCGCGAGCGCTAAATTACTAATAGAAAATGTTATGAAAATTTCATTCTTAGACGCTACTACGAGAACTGAACGATTGAAATTTGAAAAAATTTGTATTTATTTTTAATTGCGTAATGCGCAATCAGTATATTCATTTGTAATAAATGTATGAAATTCGAGTAGTGGCTTAAAATAGGGAATTGATATTTTTCGAATTTTATTTTAATCATTTTCACAGCTAATATTAAGTAGCTATAAAATCATAAAAAGAAATTCAAATAAAATCCGGAAATACATGTTTTAAGTACCGTATAAAATATTGTCTCACAATTTTGAGCCAAAAATGCTCCATTAGTGGCGTTCTACATAAATTTGAATAAGTGAATCAAACAATCAATATAAAATAAAAATAAACTGTGCAATTATATTCAATCGTATCTAAATATTTTTTATTTTAGATTTTACCAAATGTTGGTTTGTAGTGTAAAGTTCCATATAAAATATAAAACTTAAGTAAAGTATCATATAGAAGTGACGTTCTTTAAATTATAGTACATCTGAAAGTTTTATTATAAAATAATGAAAATATTATTATTTTTTTAACAACACAATATTTATTGAAACGTACTCTTACAATCTTATGAAAAAGTATACGTAATAAATTATAAAGAAACTTTTGATTAAATGTGACTTAAGATTAAAAATAACATTTCTGAACATAAATAATCTGTTGTGTTTTATTTTCTAAAATTTTTCAAAGGCCTGCGATATTTATATTCAAGTTTAGACTTGATTTTTGTTTTCTGTTCCAAACGAACATAATTGTACATCATTGCTACGATAATTACGTCTTTACAACAAACAGTTTTCCACCCGATAAACGGATCAGCTCCATATTTTATTTTTCGACTCCGATTCGTCAGCTATACATAACCATTAATTAGCTATAGATATATTTATATATATTCTGTGCACGCTTTTTTTTTAATTCGTACCCTGTCGTCGAAGTCGTCAGCGTCGTTCCGATAAAGGCATGCGACAGTCGGTGTGCAAAATTCAAATGACCCATATTAAGAGTTATTATTACGCAGAACCGGAACTGTTCCGTTGATTCTTTTATAACAAACTATCGATTTTTTTCCACCTAGACGAAACGAAGTTAATAAACGTTTTCCAAACATTTTTCTAACATTATTCATAGAGATCTGGAAATATTAATCAGAAACTTCGAACGATTATAGATTATCCTAAGAACGAGAACATCACAGTCTAAATTTTCACCATTTTTTGTTTTTTAAATAGTTTAATCTTTAACCGTTACGCGGTATTAATTTGATCTTTTTCACACCGACTTCCGGCACCGCGACAACTCGCTGCTTCATCCTCCGATATACGTATGTTTTTTTCAAGCCCATTTAGAAAAGTGTAAAAATTATACACTCTCGTACATGTCGTCGTTATTACATATGAAAAAATATTCTCCACCTCTCTGTATATCTCCAGGAAAAAAAAACTATATCATACGTTGTTTTTTTTTTTATCATTTTATCATATTTTTGTTCTTCGTATATCTCCCTCCCTCTCTCGCTCACACACTCGTAGCGCTGTTTTTTTTTTGTTTATCTCCTCTAATACAATTTATACAAATGCATCGTTGAAAACAATAATAAATATATACGTCGCTATATATACAGACAAAAGTGCGAAATACAAAAGTACGATAAAAGTATATAATCATATATCATATATTTACAAGTGTCATCACTGCTCTTTCTCACTCCCTCCCTCTCTCTCTCTCTCTCTCTCTCTCTCTCTTTCCCTTTCTCTCCTCGGCACATTTAAATGCTCTCGTAGCTATTAGGACTTTACACGACTCTCGTCCTGGTTGTCGTCGTCGTCGTCGTCGCCGTTATCATTACCATCATCATCATCATCATCCTGCACGTGAAGAAAAAGTAAAGCACAGTCGATCTTATCTGTCTCGTTAATCAACGAACGACCGCCGTAATACAGGAGACCAAGAACGAAAAAGTAAAGTAGAAGAGTTGAAGTTTAAGGAGTTTAAGGTTTAATAATAGAAGAGACCGCGTGAGTTTATTTAGGTCTTGACGGAGGGACAGTTGTTGGGAACCTTGTAGGCAGCGCTGCGAAGGCTCGAACTTGGTCCACCTAAAGCAATTCCACTGCTGAGGACACTGGCAGCTGGTCCACTGTCGTTTAAGCTTGCAGCTTGCATGCGTTTCTCTATTTGGAGATCCTCAGATTTGCGACCTGTCAGCTCCATTATGCCGGAGTGTATCCTGAAGTGGAGACGCGATTCCAAGGAGTAGCCCGTGAAGTTTTTCCTGGAAGAGAGAATATATATACGTGGTATGAGTGACTTGAGATTGTCGTTAGCGATGGTGGAATATTTTAATATAGAAAGGTGTATGCTGTAAGATGGGTGAGTCTTTACGTTCTTTTTATAATTTAATAAAAAGATTTCGGATCGTGCAGAAATACTGATTATTATTGCACGCTTTGCATGTAAAAATTATCGTTAAATGTTAAAATAAACGATAAAATTGGAATTGATTAATGTGTTAATCACGATATTGAAGGTAAAAATTCCTTGCAATTAGGTGCACTATTAGTTGATTATTATAACTTAAAGTTATGTAAAGTAGTAATTATTACTAATGTCTTTTAGACAAGGAACAATATACTAGAGATAGACACAATCTTAAATTAATCGTAAAATTTGAAGGCAACAGGGCACAGTCAGTACCAAAGGTTCAACTATGCTCTTACGGTTTCTTTAGCAGTGTCTTCGAGAAAATGCTTGTGTTTCCAACCCTACAGAGAAAGCATAATGAACACAATTGTGCATTACAGTTAATAACCTAATATGATATTTTCAAAAAATCATTTGCCGTCAGCAACTTAGAGAGTAATCAACTTCTACCTATTACAGAGCCTAAGTCAAAAGAAACATTCAGCTGAAAGCTTTCTTTTACGTAATACACGTGAACGATACTCACTTGGCATCCTCAAGAAGGCTTATCGCAATGGGGATGTTGCCCTGGTCGCGGGCTAACATTGCCAGTTCGACGGCAGCGAAGGGTAGCAAGTAAGTGTCCTCTTTAATCTGCTTGTCCAGCTGGAGGACACGACGCAGGCAGTCCTGCGATTGTAGGTACAGCTTCATTTGCCTAAAGCAAGCGCCTTTGAGCAGCAGGATTAGGGCTTCGTTGTCCGCGTGGAATTCGTTTCTCCTGTAAAAATAAAGTTGTTCACATTTTTAGTATATGCCATAGAAAAAAACTATGCAGTTGTTATTTCTCTAGTTTTGCATTTTTTTTAATGATTCAAGCGTCGTTTTGTAAAATGTAGTTTTATGCCCTGACTTGCATGTGGGTGCAAATACTACGCTTGAGCTATAAACAATATTTTTTGTTGTACTAGACGTAAAATCTTATTTTTCGAATTGTGAAATATCACATCTAGTATATCAAAACATATATATTTAAATATCTTTTACAAACCATTAAGATTCTAAAAAGATTTGGTATTAAATAAATTTTAATTCAATAAATTATCCCGCAAGTCACAACAACATTCACCCAATAATTAAACTAACCATAGAATGCACAAGTAAAAGTACTTACGGACTAGTCCTGAGTATTTCCTCCTCATCCTCGATGGTCTTGAACACGCTCATAAGCTTGTCACTCCTCTTGCCAACTATCCTGAACAGGTTCCACACGTACATGAGTTCGAACACCGGCAGGACTAGATTCTTCTTCTGTGCAAAGTACCTCTCGGTCTTCTTGATCACAAACTTCTCCATAGGCAAACTCTTACCAGCAATCCTTTGCTTATGTGTTGGCGCTTGGCTCATCAACTGATCAATCTTCAGTTTCTCGTCGCTCTTTGATCCTGGTTTCATCATAATCATAATAGCAGCTTGCTGGTACAGATAAATCGTTCTCGACCAGTTCGACTCTCTTGATAAAGTTTCAGCGTATTCCAACGCTGGTGGCCATTCTTGCTGGACGCAATGAGCCCACATGAGCTCCCAGAAGCAAAGGTTGTGGAATTGAGGCCAGAGGTCTTGGCTCTTCCATGATTTCTTGTACCATTCGATGCTCTCGTCGAGGTTGCCTCGGGTGAATTCGAGTTTTGCTTTGAGGAAAAGGAACCAAACACCTTCGGGGTATAGAGATAGTTCCTCGTTAAGTGCACGCTCGCACCAGTCCAGGTCGCCGTCAGAGTGGCTCAGGAAGAACGTGATTATGAGGTTGTAGGAGAGCAACGTCATGGCGCAGAGTACCTGACGCAAACCGCGACGCTCCTCGTAGCCGGCTTGTAGTTGGGACAGGCCGTAGTTCTGAAAGAGTTGTTATGTTAAGGTTTTGTGGTATAAATATATGACGTACAGGTGGAAACCCGTTTTTTCTTTTTTTTTGAGAATGATCGCGGAAAGTTTTGACACAGTTAAAGTTTTATAAAAAAATTAGAAATAAAGTTTTATCGCTTACATTCGAATTTTTATGTTGAATTTTTCAATTTTGACATATGTTAAATCTTGAAGTTAATCGTAGAAGGTAAGATTGACGTATTTTATTGATTCAGAGATATGTAATACTTGTAACTAATGTAAATGTTATTATTTAGTTTATTATTACTAAGAAAACATTAGACGATACACTTACGAATAAACCGTATAGAATAGATAAGATTTATTGCTAGTATTTTACGTCAGAAAGTTCATAGGTCATAACTGCGGAAATGCAAGCCGAATAGATGATGCAATAAGTAGACGATTTGAAATATTATCATTAAATTTAAATTGGAACACAATTTTTGAACATTTCTAACTATAATTACGTTTACTCTACTGTAATTCCTAATTTAAACTCTAATGTCAAAGACAACTTTAATTGTCTATTAAGGATCAGTTAAAGTTAAAAGATTTACCTTATCGCCAGAGAATCCAATAAACTCTAATAACCTAATAACTCGGCCAGGCAATAATGAGATCATCTGAAAGTTGAGAAATGAATATTTAAATAAAGCTTAAGTAAGATTACAATAAATTGAAGTAAATGTTATACACTACATACCAAGTTAAAGGTACCAAGGCCCATTCGAACACCACTTTCGAAATGCATCCTGTGAGCTTCACTCTCCCATTTCCGCGTATTTAAGATCTGCAGACATTCTCTGGAAACAAAAAAAGAAGAATTCAATGCAAATTTGCAAATTTTCATAATAATTATTAATAGTAAATTTTGAAACAATAAAACGTATTAAAAATCGTGCATTTATTTATATAAAAGGAGTGTTAAAAAAAAGACAATTTTTTTTTCTTCGTCTCTTTGACTCTCATGTGACTACATACTGGAATAAGTGTATGCCGCTATAACAAGATTTAGCAAGTACTCAGACGTAATGCAAACCCTTACAAGATTATACTAAGGAAAATCAGATTAAGCATACTACTGGAAAAAAAGGCGAGATAAACTTTCATGTTTACATGAATTCACTTTTCTATAAAACAATATAAAAATTATTAAATGAGACAATATAATATTATCTTAAAAAATAAAAATAACAAAAAATTTATACATCTAAACTGTCTGATCTCGTATCTTGATAACAACTTCATTACCGGACTGGACATTAAAATCTATTTTGATCGCCATTAACTACTTTTTATCGATCGCCGTGGCAATTAACTTAAAGCGATGTGAAATAGTTCTACAACCATGTTTGCTAGTAGCCAATGTCTCTTTTCTGATTAATTTTTAGAAGTAAAGTGCATATTCATTTTGTTTTTACAAAAAGCACTAAAAAATAATGTAAAGTATAGCAATTCCTACAATATTTTCTTATCAAAGAGTATTCTATAAACCGCAATAACTTGATTATAAAAAAAAAAAAGTCGATGCACATTACATAAAATAAACACTAGACATTTATCCCGCATCATTACAAATCGTTAGTAATGAACAAAATCCTTCGAAAGAAATCGAATTACACGAATTAACTCTTCCTCCCTGCAATATCTCTTCACGCGATTAAGTACCGGACGTTAAGAAATTACAAAAGGGTATATATTACTTACTTGTAAGAGAGGAAGCAAGTGCGTATCTTGAGGCCAGCCTTGACGAAGCTGACTAGCGTCTCGTCTTCGACGAAGGTGAGCATCGCCTTCAGTAGCAGTGATTCGGCGTAACATAATTCAGCATGAATCTCCACTGTAACATGCGGTAATCATATATATGGTTTTATTAGACGACCTTATGGTAGTTTGGTAATAATTCAAGATTTGTAGAGGACGATGATGTTGTCTTTTGTGTGTGGCCTAAATTTTTTAATTCTATTCTTGACGGTGGTTAATTGTACTTGATTTGAGTAAAAGAGTTATTGACTATAGACGAATTTTTTAATGTATAATCTGCAGCTTTTGCTAGGATTAAAGGGGCTTTTCTATCAACCTTTTATCAGAGAGTTTATTTATCTTTTTGATGTAGAGGTATGTGTGGTGATGACAAGAGCATTTTTTTAAGATTAACGTGTGTTCAGTTTATCGGCTTATTTGATGAATGTAACGGAATTATGTTCAAAGAATTCATTTACAAATTTTATAAGTGAACTAACATTTAATAATCTGCAATTTACTCAATGTATAATCATAAATAATTAGTATAACAGCTAATCAAGACACTTTTTCATTCATTTAGGGGTATAAGATAAAAACTCGAATCATCGAATGATTAATTGACATGTTAATTTTTAAATCGTAATTGAGATTGTGATTTTTTGTGAATTTGTAATTTAAGAAATAACACTTCAAAATAATTCAAAAGATTTAGCCATCATCATGGTATCAACGTTATCAGTGCTAAGCTGCTAATAGATTAGCCGATTTTTATGCATGTACTGATAACATTAATCTTCACGCTTATAAATATAAATATTTAGTTTTTAATTTTTTTTCAGTCTTGTTACATTTTGGTTAACATATAAACCGAAAATTCGTAAAGATAATAGTCACATAGTTTTTAGAAAATAAAACAATACATTTTTGCTATAAAATACCTTATAAATATTTTTTATCGCCAAAGCTTTGCAAATTTACTTGTCATCAAATTTTTCATATAAATATCTAACGATTGCCACAAATTTGCCTTACGATTATGCATTGTTAATGTAGTTATTAAAAGTGTACAATACACAACAAAAATATCTTTCGTTAAAAGATATCTATTTGTGTGTTCAATTACCAATTCTGCGCTCATTAACTGCAATATAAGCAAGTAAACTCAGATTGTATTTCTCCGTGTCGTAAATTGGATCGCAAATCGAAAGTCGTTAAAAGGGTAAAAATACTTATTCGAGGCTTTTTGCAAAGTTAAAAATATTTTTATAGGTTTTAACCATACTCTTAATACGTTACGATGATTGGATTCGAAATAGAATATTTTTATCCCTTTTTGAAATCTTAGATAGTCTTCAATTTTTTGCACAATAACTATACGTTTCAAAATTTATGCCCAGTGTAAAAAACTCAATTCTCTCTTATTATTTCTCAATTAATCCATCTCACATATACTTCATATCTTGATATCAAGAAAATATACTAAAACTGTAAACACGCGGAATCAACAAAAACAATGTCAGTCACACGTGCTGTCGGTAACATCCGTAACCGATAATTCATTCTCTCCATCTCTGTAACTACACTCGATTCTTGTAAATCCTCGGTTTTTTATCTAAAAATTTGAAATCCAGTCGCATCGCGGTGGAACCTGTTTGTCAAAATCGTAAATAACTTCGTCTCGTCGAATCGTGTCAATGTGTGTCAAGGAAGACCAGGAGCTGCTGCTGGACTAACAGTCAATCTTATTCTAATTCAACGCCTGCGTCCGACATTTGATGGGTACTTGTATACGTGTATATAACCGGTGATGGGTCATTATGCTTATTTGAAGAAGTTTTAATGGACGCCCGGAGACAATGGAAAGGCATATAAATAGGGTTTTTCTTTTTTTCTAAATGCGGTTGGTTGAAGAATGTGTATATTTTTTTTAATACGGTTGATGTTATGGTTTAAAGGTATGATTTAGTATATTTTTATGGAATTTTAAGCAACGATAGATTATTATAATTCGGAGATCAGTGAACCCAAGTTTACATAACAAGACATGTAACCGAATGATTCGTAGCGGAACGAAACGAAATCTTCCAGTTAATTTTGAAACCTCATGAATTCTCCACGATTACGAGATACAAGGACTTTCCCATCGCAATCCCATATTAAAAAACCTTAAAATATACGTAGGATTCCTGATCATATGACCTCAGCTGACCCTTGGCGAAAGCGGTGAAGTCCCGTACAGAAATCATAATGCACACAGGATGCAAATCCTACTACGGCTCTCTGTTCGCGTTCTATTTGTCGTCGCATAGGAAACGAGTGATGATAAAATGCACGATATATCGCTAACGCTAACTGTTGAATATATATATAAGTAATCGTTGCTCGGGAGTTGTTAAAATTTATTAATAAATAGTGTCAAATTTTCAGTATTTAAGTATAGTGTTTTGGTGTGTTTAAGGAAAAGTACTGAGACATTTATGAATTAAAGATCAAGATAAGCGATAAAAAAAAATTACAAAAAGAATTATGCACGCGACGATGATGGACATTGTTAAATTTAATTACTATACACACGAGCAATACTTGTCAAGTGCGTTATCGGTTAATTACTTTTATCACCGAATTATCTGGCTCGACTGCAAGTCAAGCTGTAATTCCTTTTTTTTAATATGCTCGTTTTTTTTAACAGACACGTTTTTTTCAATCGCGAAATAAAACAAATGTTTGATTGAAAATATCGAGAAAATGATGAATGTGTATTCTGACGATATTATATGTGCGAAGATATGTTTGCACCGTATTTTTCCGAGATTTGAGTTTTCGGAGAATGTAATTTTATGGGACACGTATTGTATACGAATGTTTCAGATATGTCATAGTAGCGATGTGTTGTTTTTATTATACCATATATTTTTCACGGAGCATAAAATTTTTGCACTAAATCTTTTTAATATCAAAGTCATCTTTCCGTCAAGTATAATATTGTGTTACATTCTTATGTCTACGGAAAATTTGAATAAATCTACATTGTGTTTTGAAGCGAAATAAGAAAAATTATGCTGTAACTTTCATCAGAAAATATTCTTGCATGCTGTAGCGAAAATCTAAATAATACGTAGAATTTTCTAATGGAACAAAGGAAATTATGATTCTTGATAAACTAAGAAGATGAAATAACTTCATTTTTCATCTTTCACCGTACGTATTTACATCTCCAGTTAATAATTAGTTTTACTCATTCACAAACTAAATTTGAATCGCGTTTAAGAGTATTTAACGCGAGCAAGGAAAAAACAAATATAAATTAAATTTCCTAGAACCCCATTTAATGTAAAATTTATTATAACTAGATTCCAGGAGAAACTCCATTATAATTTTTGCAAGACAATTTCCCTCTAATTCCAGGTTTTCTACAAAATCTTATCAGACTTATCGTTCATTAAACACTACAATTAAATAATAAACTATTTTAGCGACATTACCGATAGTGTAGGAATCGTAATTCGTCTTCTTGACCATCTTGCCGATGTTCTGCATGGTCGTGGTATGCCGACGATGCTTCGAGCACACAGTCATGCATTGCTTCAGAGCTTCCGACGCCTTTTCTACGTATTTCTGTAAAAGCACAAGAATTCACGTATTAATTGAAACGATGCATTTTAAGTGTACGAAAATGAGGAAAATATATATATATTGTAACAGTTATGTAAGTATATATATATATATATATATATATATATATATATTACGCGATAAATGCTATCGACAAACGTTGGTACTGAAGGTTGACTCGACGAATTCACTATTTTAATATTTTCCAGTTTTATTTGTCATTCATAATTTAAAGCAAATTTACTATAGATCCACGCGAAATTCTGCATTTACGTAAAAAAGGAAAGTCAATGGTGGTATAATTCAAATAAGCTATATGCAATTCAATAAGAAGAAAACGAGAATTATTCATTGGTTACACACAACGAGGTTGCGAGAAAGTTCTGGTTTCCTAGTAAAAACTATTATTAAAAGGAAAGGAGTCTTACATATAGTTTTCTAAGTAAACATTGCAATTAAAGTAATAATCGATAGGTTTTAGAGTTAACGTTTGTGCTCTAGATGTTAAATTAATTACTGCTTCATTTGTATTATTTGTCATTTACATATTAATTTATTATAGTTTTATATTATAGTAATAAAAACTTTCACAGCGAACTAATACATTTATATTGTTGAATTCATAATTAGCGAAATATAAAGTGATACACATTCATATTACTGTTATTTTATCGCATCCTTTGTTTCCTAGCAAAATACTGATAAAAATGACGTATGCAATCGTATAAAAAAGAAAAGAAAATATTTTGCATTCAATTACGTCTAGCAAAAAATGTCTTATTCTAATTTTTGTATACTGAAGTAGTTATTTTCTATACACTATACTGAAATAATTGTAATAACAATGCAAATTATTATGCGAATATTTACAAATTAGTAAATCCTAAAATATTAAAAGTTTTCAGAATTCAGTTAATATACCTTTTATTTTTTTACGACAATTTACAGAATTAATTGAAATTGACTGTAAAAATAAGAAATCTATATTATCTGAAACCGAACAAATCTTAGAACAATCGCACATACATCTGTCAACCTAATTATAGTCTCATGTAACTGCTTAAAATCAGAAACCAATTGATAAATTATTTTCCACTACCTATCGTCAACTCATCAATTTCCCACCATAACCAACCTTTTCATCCACATCCATACTCGTATTTCATTCTCAAGCAAACCCAAACATTCGTTTACTCTCTCCCTACGGGCTTTTCTCTCTTTCTCCTCCCAAAAATAGAACATTTCTCAAGAGAGACTGCATATATACACTTAAGAATCTAAAAATATAACAACACTATATCACTGACCTGCTCGAAGGTGAGTATAGCCTCGAGGAACGCGAAGACGCTGTTGCCGAGCGAATGGTACATGCTGCTGTTAGCCCAAGGCTCGAGGATTCGTCTCGCACGCTCGAAGTCGTTGTTGAAGAAATAATGAATCGCTTGTTTCGACTCCATGATCGCAGTGTCGAGGTCCATCGTCGACGACCTGAGGGGAAAGAAAGTCACCGTTGGCATTTAGTACTCACACGTTTGTTTTTATCAATGAGAGGGTGAGAAAAAAAAATGGATTGACACTTTGACTTTGTGACCGTGGAATGTGAGATAAATGCCGAAGGAGGTATGAGAATAGGTTAAGTTAGGTTTCTATTTTGATAAAAAATAAATTCGTGCTCGAAGTAGTTGAGTTTATTGTCAATGATATGTACACAGAGAAAAAGGAAAATAACAGTATAACTATTAACGAATTGACATTTAGATATGGACAAATGAATATTTCTTAATATAGTTAAAGAAATTCATTGACACAATTAAGTTTGAGTTGTATACTTAAACGATTCGGCATTTAACTGTTTACGAGTTTCTCCAACTATATAAATGAACATTCATTTGTCCATATCCAAACGTCCGCTCATTAACAATAAAGTTTTTCTTTTCTCTGTGTACAGATATATATCTCGGCTAATTTTTCAGTTTCGGTTTAATTTTTCCAGTTAAAGGGCAGTTAATGAAGATAATAAGTTATAGAAAAGCATTTCTAAATATATTGTTAGATGCAGACTGATAGAAAGTTAAATTTGCCAGTAGAATCTAAAGTAAACATAATTTAATTTACTGATAATTAAAATTAACTAATAAAACTTAATTGATAATTATTAATATATAATAATTCTACAATATAACGATTAAAGCAGATTTAATACGACGATCCTAGACAAAACATCAGTTAAACGGCTGTAAACAATAATTTAACTATAGCACTGATTCCACTTTTAAATGCACTTCAACAAATTCATATCACGATTCTTACGGTTCACTTTCACTTTGGTCATCTTCTACTCCACCCAGACCGAAAAAGTTCCAAATCGAGTACATCGAAGGTTCGTTCACCCGTGGGATTTCGCACGAAGGTAAACAAAACTGATCATGTGTCGTCGAACTTGCGGAATATTATACACGAGGATATATAAACGTTGATGGTCGGACAAAATTTCGTATACTAAAGGCCGACTGCTGTTGCGTTAGTTTAGGTAAACGCGATAAGTACGCGCGTATACGTTAAAGTTGTTAGTTTAATTGCCCATACTGATATCTTTAAATACAAAATATGTATACGCTGATGTATGTTATTTTGTTAATTGACTTGGGAAAGATAATTAGTAGCTAACTTTGTGCCACATTTTTCAAGTATATATGTTCCTTGAAAGTTTATTTAAAAATTTTTTATTCTATATTTAGTTACCTAAACCTTTGTACATATTTGATATTAATTTTTATCTTGAAAATATGTAATGCTTTGTCTTGTTCACAATAAAATAAATAAAATAATAAATTTTAATCTTGATTATATTTCAACACTAGTGCATCTTTATATCAGTTAATGTTGAAAATTTGTTATTTTTCCATAAGTTATCCATAAATTTTTAACGTTTTTATCATTTATAAAAGTAACAAACGGTATAACGTATATAGTAATCATTCAGCGACATAATGATTAGTCTTATGAGAGTAATCGAGGTCTCGTTCTCTTGCACGAATAAGATAATTCGATTGCACGGTACGTGCGATATGAGCTTTATAAAATAAATTGTATACTATTCTATAGATTTAAATTTGTCACGTACTTTGTATGATGAATTTAAGAATTCAAATTTCGTGTATTGAAGAAAGTAGCAATGCTGTTTGATAGGTAAACACTGGCTACATAAGAATTTAAAATTTTAAGCCAATAATGCTTTTTTAAAAATATCAATATTTAATTTTACAAAACACATTATAGACATTCAAAAAATAATAAAGTTACAGTATTTTCTTCATTCGAAACGTAAACCATCAACAGTGAGTTTAAGAGAACAATGAAACGACAATTTTTCCACAATTTTTTTTCTGTCACTATAGTAAAAAATAGCACAGGTTCAAGTTCATTTGAACTTACTTCGAGGTTAATGCATGTTACGACTGCTAGACATTATTACACAAGTCACGTAATAGAAGTTCCAAAAAAACGTGGTTTTCCAACTGTCCCGTCAAATCTGATCCATCGTGGAACGTCCTCAAAATTCCGACGAAACCTTGAGAATGTCATTCAGCCGCTTACGTAATATTTGCTTTAGATTATATTCGTGATTCATATTAAAAACTGTTTGGTCAAATGAAATTTAGATTTACGAGTTTGATTTTCAATCAGACCTTTATTCAAATAGGTTTTCTTTATACGTATACAAAAACAGTTATGATTTATATATATATATAAAGATAAAAGTTTAAAAGTATTTTTATTCTTTCCTATATAAAAACCTCTTCTCTTATATCAATAAATTAAATCAATTACTTTAACCTACTTCCCTAAACCATTCAACGTCAATATTGTTGTTTCGTGAATGTCACTATCTGACAAAAAAAAAAAACAATCGTTCTTATCAGTCTGCATCTCCTACATTCGTTGTTGCTCGACTTGCAAAAACAGGCTCGACGATAAAACACAATGTTAACAACCTCTCGTTCTACCACTCACGATCGAATATATGTATATATGCATATACGTGTATTTAAATAAGTATACCTACGTGCATACGCAAGGTATTTCTTTTTAACTGAAATGATTCATATAATATATTCTCAATAAATAAGAGTTTTTTTCCTTTTTTGTTTTGTTTATTAAAAAAAAGTACTAAATAAAGAATATTACATGGTTGCTTGGCTAGCAATAAAACATTTCATATCGACTAAATTGTTGTAAAAGATATGAAAAAAATAAATTTGACCCTACTTTAAATACACATATACAGATATTTGGTACAGTAGCATTTTCAAATTAACCAAAAAAAGGGGAGGGGGGAAATAACAAAACCAAAATACTCACTGCGGCAAATCCTCCTGCGCATCTTGAAACTGAAACGTGAAACGAGAACAAAGTCAGAACTCCATTTTACCTTAAACTCGTATTTAATTTGATATATATGTATGTGTATATTATACGCGTGTAGAAAATATGAGAAGACACGTACCTCGTCGTCGCCCTCGATGTCGGACATGATGTTGGCTCGCTGTACGCCGTCGGCGCCTGTAACAAACGAAAATAGAAACGAATATAATGAGAAAGTCTTAGTTATGAATGACGGTGGTGGTGGTGGTGGTATATATATATATATATATATATATATATATACGTATGCAGTTTTGCTGTACTATACTCAAGGCGAAGGTTATATAGCGCGGCCACTCTCACTTAATTTTGTGCTCATTGCTTGGGAGAGCGGAAAAGTTGCAGAAGTTTTGGGTTGCAGATTTGATGGGTGGAAAGTTTATGCGACGATTGGTTTAAGCAGACGTCGTTTATTTTGATTATAATATACTTCAAACAAAGCTTTGTTATTCCTATATATAACTTATTGGGGAATTTGGGGTGAAGGTAATTGTGAGAGGATGAAAAGTGTATGGTTTTGTTGTAAATATAGTGGAGTTGAAATAGTTACACAATCTGTTTTGAAAAACCATATCTCTATATACAATATTAAAAACAATGCTATTCTTATGTAAGAAATACGTTGTTGGAAAAAAATATTACTTTTCAAGGGTTTAAATAAACATATGGAAACAATTAGGATTGTGCTTTCTATTATTTTTCCGTTTTAGAACATTAATTTTGAAGAAATTACTTGCCATATAAAAAAAATGGTAAAAACTTTTTTGCTCAGAATTTCATTCTCTACATGACGGTGTACAGAGAGCCGCGGTTATTCAGAATAGGTTGTTTTTATCGTTTATAAGAAATTGTTGGTAACAGAAGCATATTTTACGAAACTATTTTACGAAATTGAACATTGATTGAACCCTAATTCTAAAAAATTCAACATCTGCGGTTAAAACACCAATTGATTCATGAAGGTATACTAAAAATAACCACCTCGAGTGGTTTAATATACTAAAATGATTATAGCGGTTTCATCCAATAATTACTGCAATTCACCTCAAAGTATACAGTACAAACCAAATAGATTCTGCGAAACGAAAAATTACATTAGCTACACAGAATGAGAAAGTCACTTCGACTATACAGAGTTATTAAAAATCCTGAATAATAATAACTTATTAAACTTATCCAACACATAATAATTCTAATTTCTCGACAGTCTATATATCAACAATTATATATATATATACCGACACGCGCTTCCATCGTTCATCATAACGTACTCGATAAAGCCACGCGCGCACAATTCTCATCGCAATCGCGCGCGCGCGCGTGCGTACAGCTGCAGTATTATACTGAAACAGAAGTGTTAGCCAAGACAAATAATAAGAGTGGGAGAGTAATTACAGTAGCCTTAGCAGCGGCTTTAGCACGCTGGTATTGTGCAAATAAGTGCAATGTTTCAATTTTTTTTTTCTTTTTCTTTCAGCGTAACGACGCGTGTGTCATGCTGAGAGGGAGGAATAATAATAAGTATAGACCGTATAGTGACGAAGAGGAGGTATATGTATAGGGAATTTCTCTTTTTTTTTTTGTCTACGCTCGAATGATTTGAGGTTAGCAATTATATATAGCTGTTGTGGTGTGGTTCACTCATGTAATACTCTGCGCGAGTTGAAGAAGGTTTGCGTGTGTGGATGGGTTGTTGTGGGTGGAAATGAAATGCGGTAGCGTAAGGTTTGCGATATACGGTGTGTGTATACAGTGTAGCTAGAGGAAGAGAGTTGATAGAGTAATTGATAAGATGACGTAATTATATAACAGTGAGGTGAGTGAATTTGTTTCGGTGGATAATTTTATTGTATTTACCGAAAGGTAGAAAGTTATATAAGTATATATGTTACATACTTCTTTAAAAAGATATCAATTTTGCGCGTATATTAAAATAAAAAAAACAGTTATCTTATTTTATCGTGAGTACAAATTGTAGATATGAAAGTATTCTTGTACAGTGAGCATGACTTATCGTCTTTGAAAAAATTAATGACTACAATTGGTATGAGAGATAAGAGAGTGTACTCTCTAAAGTGGAATTAGTGAAAAGTCCACTATATATTAGTGAGAATTGCTCCATCGTAGAGTTAGTGGATATTCACTATTTTAAATAGTAAAATCTCACTATGTTAATTAGTATAATTTTACTGTTTAAAATAGCGAGATTTTACTATTTAAAATAGTGAATATCCATTAATTCTACGGTGAAGCAAATATAGTGGATTTTTCACTAATTCAACTTTAGAGAGTAAGATAAAGTAAATCGATAGTTATTTTTTATACCGATCAAGGAACACTTGAATATAATTTATTTGTTTGACTTTGTTTTAAGAAAACACTGTATTGTAACAATTCTTGTTTACTCAGACTGCACTTTGCAAATGCATTGTGGTAGTATCGTATAAATGTGAGAGAACCGTTACGAAAAGTAATAAGAAATAATTTTCCAAATTTGGAATTCCCTATATGATTTTTATCTATTTTATAATCTTGTAAGAAAACGATTACATATTTTAAAAATTTTTACTATCAAATTCTAGTATTTCATTGAATTTTATTATATTATTATTATTACACATACTTGGAACATTAAAAAAAAATCTTTATAAAAAGTAGTATCAGGTTTTTTACAAAAGGTAATTTTAACCAACAAGATATTCTAATGAACATTACACGTTTTCATAATTAATTTTCATTTCTAAATCGATTCCAAATATTACCACAACTGCAACAATACTACCCCAGCATTCAAATGTCCCAGACCCTCGTCACACCATTCGCACCAACGCACCCTATATATACAATACAATACACATTGTGTTAAAAAATTCAACCCATTCTCTCCCTTCCCTACACCCACTTTATCAAACCAATCGCCCTGCAAAACCTCATTTCCACGTGAAAGCCTTCCACCTCACTTTTCCGCGACGCGAAAATTATACACGCGAACGTTGGTATATAGGCAAGCAAGCAAGTAAGCAAGCAAGCAAGCCACGCGGTGAAAGGCTTTCTCCTTTCGGTCGGGAGAGATGGATTTCTAAACTATATACGATCTCTCGCTTTCTACCGCTTGCTGCTGCTGCGCATTCGCTCACTCGCTCGATGGAAAACGTTTCCTGTGTATATATGTATTATATGTATATATATAAAACGGCTGGCACGATTCACTTTCTTCGCTCGCCCGCGCGCGTTATATGCAGATGTCGAACGCGCGGGTGTGTGCCGGTTGGTTGCTGATGCGTTTTTCTTTTTTATAGGGGATTTTTATAGGTTAGGTTTCTATATAGAACTGCGGTTATTTTTAGTGCGGTCGTTGACGTGGGTTATTAAAAAAAAAAAGAAGGGAAATACCGTTTGTCATGAAAAGAAAAAGTGAAACCAGCGCGCGTGGAGTGCACATAAAAAATGAATTCGGTTGGTTCGGCGCTCTTTGTGTTACCTAAATATAGCAGTGTGGGTTCGAATTGTAACTGGTTGTAATTTAAAAATGATTTTTGGAAAGTAACGTTCGATAAAATAATTTTCAGTGGTTTTTTTTCTGAAGTAAAACAATATAGTGTATGTGAGAATGAAGGTATAGATTGAATGACTTTGTGTGTTGGCTATAAATAGTAAACGAACCTTGACAAATTATTAAGAATGTTTAACATTAATAAGTTTTTCAAATAACGTGTCTTCACATTTTAAATGAGCGCCGGATGGATTGATGGTCGTTGATTATTTATTTTAAGATGCACATTTGCGAATGCCGACAAAAGTAACGACCGCTGAATGTTAACAACAGGTTTTTTTTTAATTCGCTTATGAAAGAGAAGAAAAAAATGTTGGTACGACTTAATCAGGTTTGAAATAGTTTTATAATCAGAGCTCGAAATCAATCATAATTGAAATTCCACGTTACTATATATATTTCGTTAAAATGTACAGTAATGTGCGTAATCTATAGTTTAATTGGTTAAATCTCTACAAATATTTGAAACCTCTTGATTATGAAAATTCACAAACTTCACAGACGCAAGCCTCGATGAATAGATTATAAGTAATTACATTTGTTATTCAGAAAGTTAATACGTGCTGGTTGACCAGCAAGTACGATTAGCAATTTAAAAATCAATTTTTACAATACTACAAACTTTTTTTTTATCTCATACAAACTATCATGATTTTTGTTAAAGAAAAAAAAACTGACAGATGACTGTCGATTTAATTACCATCAATCATGCTTTACTACCTTCTTGTGCACAAAAGAATTGAAATCACGGTAATCCATACACAGCACAAAGTATTCGACAACGTAATCCAAACAAAATCAAATTTTCGTATATCAGAATCTGAGGATTAAACCCACATGATAATTGATACGAAGAGATTAGCATTGCGGTCAAGATATATGTATAGCTTCGTGAGAGTATTGTGATTGACTAGTAAAAAAAATCCAGACGACGTGCTCTGGAAGTTTGCTATACGATTACAGTAGTTTTCCGAAGACGAGTGGAATAATTTGTTCAATATGGTTTGATAAGTAGTGCATGAAATAGTTTTTTAATCATAGTGAAGCAACGTTGTACGAATATGGTTACTGATACAAATAATAATATTGCCCTTAAATTTTTAACCAATAAAGTGTAAAGTTAAAAAAGTTTTGTTTTTCAATGAAGTAAAATTTTCCTTCCAATATAAAATGCAAATTTAACATACTAAGGAGAAGCAAGCTGATAAACTAGGAAATAGCAATCTATTTCATATAGTAGATGAACAATTTTTCAGCTATTATCAGGTTTAATTTTAAACAGCGTTCGTATAAAAATAAATCAATTCGCGGGGGAATTATTGTTTTTTACTGATGCATGAAAATGATGATTTGAAATTGTTCGTAATAACGTTTACCAATACCAGAAGCACGTTTATGGTTGTGTATCCACTATTGATCATAACGCAGTTAGTGTCAAAAGAAACTACTATAACGCGAAAAATCTTTTACCTTTCATTGTATAAATATAAATTAGAAAGATAATAAAAATTTAATTTTCTTTTAAATTATGAGAATTAAATTAAAAACATCCCAATTACACTCATCGTATCAATCACAACAACAAATCACCACCTACCGTAACACCTAACACTCACACATATACCCCAAACCTTAACAAACAAAAAAAAGAAACAGATCCCAACAACAACAAATTTTTCCACACAAAACCTACTTTCTTCCTTCCGAATCCTTCCTCCTTTCTTCTACTCCTTTCAACACTGTCGACTCGCACAACAACACACCTCGCACTTGTGCGCTCTCCCGCGAAACTTTCGAACGCACTATAAGAGAAAGAGAACGAGAGAGAGCCGAACGCGTCGTCTCGCCTCAGCAGGACATTTTCTACTGCTCGCGCGGTCGTAGCTCCGCGTACTCGCCACCGCGAGAGATAAAAGCGAATGGCAGCGGCTACGACGGCGGCGAGGAGGAGTGTGGGAGAGAGAGAGAGAGAGATAAGGACGAGAGAACGCGTGTGTTGGAGAGCCGGACGAAAGTCTCTGATAATGTGCGAGTGAAACGTGATGATATAGAGAGGATGGATGAGTTGAGATTATTTTCGCGATGGTTATGGTTTGTGCTGCGGGGAAATTCGGGTGATTATACGTGGAGGAGGTGATTGTACTACTTTTTCTTTTGAATTTGTTTGTTTATAAACTGGGTGTGATATGCTGGAATGCGCAGAAGATATGGAATTTAAACTGTGAGTGGTAGAATTTTTGTCATTTTTAATAATAATAATAATAATTTTTATTTTTTAGTAATTGAATCATTTTTATATGAATAAAATGTAGGTTTGCCTTTGAAGTTTGTATAGTATGTATGAAAATTTTTTTATGATAATTGGATGAAAATCATTGTTATTAATTTTCAAGAGCGGAATATTTCGCATTTGTGTTGAAATATAACATATGCATTTTAATTGAATATTTTAAGAATGAAATATCTCGTGTCATCGTTAATATCGAAAATTTATTGAACGTTTTTAATGACAATAATAAACCTTTATTATCGCAACTGTTAAGATATGCGCAAAATTTTCTAAAGATTATCATATACCTATTTCACTCTGGTGAATTAATGGTAATGAACATTAACCGGACACGTCATTGTTTGATGATGTAAATTGTTGTTCTTGTTACAGTACCTTTTGATGAATTGATTTTTGCATAATTGCATTAAAATTCGTTTCTTTTGAAGACGCTCATGCGCTCGCAGATATTGAGTTACGAAGAGAAAAGTCTAGGATTACGGTAAGTGGATAACATTTCATCAGAATCTCCTTTTTCAAGTAAATCTTTAAAATAATAAGATATATTCTTTTAGTTTATTGTCAATTCATTATAAAACTTTCGGAAAATTTCAGTGAACTTTTTACCATTATTTTTCACGTGTTGAATAATACTGATGTAGTTACAAAATAGATAATCAAGGAAAAATCTATAGATTAACATCTAAGTATAGATAAACGTAAGTGTATCATACAAACTCGTAGAAAAAATACAGATAAACTACTTTTAATAATTCATTATCGACCGAGAATCGCTGAAAAATTATTATCAAGCTTATGATAACGTTTCCTTTAATTTTCAGATTTAAATCAATCGGTATTGTTATTTATTTACTACCTATATAATTGAAGTTCTAATTACTTTATTTTGCTATTGGTAGAGTAAAAATCTATTTATAAGTACTACACGTTATACTGCACCAGTAAAAATGTAGTGTTAAATCTAGTCAGTGATATCTCGTACTTTATATATAATAAGATTAGATGTATTACGAATTTTTATACATTTTTTATTTTATATATATTTGTGGAAATGTATCATAAAATATACATGGAATAAAATTTTTGTGCGGACTTAATTATTCTTTTTTTTCAAAGAAAATGTTACTACTTTTCACATTATAGCCGGAGCACATTTTTAAAATAGTATAAATTTTTATATATTACAGTACATCGATTAGAAAATTTAATAATATTACTATTGTTATTCATTTTATAGATAAATTAAAAAAATCATCAGAATACCCGAATTCTAGCATCACAGAGTAAGAAAAATCCTTTATCAACAATACTGCACTTACCACTACCACCACAGAATTTTCCTCGCAAGACGAACTTGACGAACTCACAATACGCATAGAGATATATTCACGTGCGCGTATTATATTATGACGTTAGAGTCAGTTGCGCCATCGTCCGCACTTGCACTTGGACGAGATACATATAGACGCACGTTATAAGCGCGGGAATTTTTCCAAGCACCTGCACGCGACCTTTTAGTTTTATATAGAATCTCTTGTTTCTTTTTTTTTTTTTTATTGTGGTTATTAGCACACAAGGAGATAGAGATTTGGTATTTGTAGAATGCGAAGATGCCGTTGGTTTGTTTGTGTATATACATGTTTGCGTTGAGAGATAAATGGTGGTGCGAAAATAGGATTTATATATCAGTGCGCTCGGTTTATCTGCGTCTTTAGATGCCTAAATATCGTTATTTGACATGGTTTGTCGATATATGCCGTTGATGGGGTATTCACATAAAGAGAAAAAAATAGCGTAGTAAAATTTTCAATAAAAAAATATTTGTAATAAAAATTAGATAATAATAGGAATTCTTACCAAAAATGGTAGTAATGTTCAGGAAAATGCGATTGTTTCAACTTGTTCACCTTGTTAATGATAAATTAAAGGAATTTCTCACAAGTTGCTAAAATGTTTTTCAGGATTATCTGCTGTCATTTACTTTACTTTATAGTCGAACAACACTTTACCAGAGCTCACGTCGATATTTTTTAGTGAGAAGGATTAAAATGAAATGGACTTTCCGCAAGTGTTTCGCAAATCGATATATTCTTTTTCATCCTATTCCGAAGAAAAACATTTTCTAAAAAAAACATTTCCTGGAAACCGCGTTACACAAACATCGATTTCTCAGCAAAACAATTAAAATTGACATTATATAGGTAACAACTAATAATATTTTTTATCCCAAGCAAACATTGATTATAGAAAAACATAAACCACTAATATTTCAATTCAACCAATAACACGAAAAAATTCTCCCGACCCTATACGCCTACATCACGGCCTTCAACCATATAAGCATCCCTTAACGAACGCGAATTATTCGCTGATAATTAACCCTACGTAACAACAACGTTACACCCTCACCATCGCCCTCGTTGCGCAACACATAAATAATAGACAAGGATGCGCGAGTTATATCGTATCGAGTGTTGCGTCACGGATGCCAATTAACGTTGGATCACGTTTATTTTTTTTTCGCCATGATCCGATGTCGACGACGATGCGGCGCCTGACGCACGAGTCCCGGTTCGATCCCCGCGTGTTGGTGAATCAGTCGAGCGGGGCTGAATATAAGAGATATATACGTATAGTGAAATGTTTGTGTATTACTTTTACTTTTTCTTCGTTTATCGGCGTGTATACACGTAGATGAGTAATGAACTGGGTGGTTATAAAAATTCGGTTGGAGAAACTAGATTGAAGAGATTGGATGTGCATATATGTATGTATGCTGATCAGGTGAATGAGAAAAAGTAAAAGTTTCTAGTTGTACGGTTTTTTTTAGTGTTTTAAAATTGTTAAGGTTCAATGGTTTTTACCTTTTTCTTTAGATTTGAATATAATTGCTATTATTTGCCAGAAATGTGGTTATACTAAATGAAGTTTACTTTTCAGAATTGGTTTAGCAAATTCGCAAAAAAAAAGATCCTAAAAAAATTTCTACATTATTTATGATTATTTTTTTAGGCAATTTTTGTAAATCCGGCACGTAAATTTATTAATAGTTATCACGCATTGGTCTTGTAAAATTAAAAAAAATATTGAAAAATCTATTTATAACTAACACCTAATTTATAAAGCATTAATTTGACACAAATGTAGTAATCTACAAATAAAACTACGTTTCTCCATATTTTAGCTATTCCCATGTATCATCGCTTTCACAGTATTGTTCTGCTACAACCGTAATTTGACCTTTCACGCATTACAAATTAACCAATCAATACTCCTAATTTAATTAACAAAACGACGACTGGTCAGACCGTATTCTAAGCGACGATTGAAAATCGAAACCCAATCGAGAACTAGGCCAGTGCCAGTGTATAAGTTCAATCCCATCAAGATGTCAATATCACATACGTACACATACATATACATTTCACTTTCCTCTACCTCGAAATCTCCGAATCCCCCGTCGTACCATCTAAACTTTACTACAAAATCAACAGCGAACCTTACAACAGTTATTCTCACCTCGCTGTTGACACACTTGAACTTTACCATATATACGACAACGGTATATAGAAAGAAAAAAAAAACGGAACCGTCGAAATTTCGCTGGCTAGTCTCACTTTCTAATATACATCGAAAGGATTCGCGCGCGTCTATACCTATATATTTTCGAATCGCACGCGTATAAGGTTAACGACCTCTGCGAGCTCTCGTGTCATGCTGTTTGCACATATACGAACGACGTGCGAACGTTCGCTTTTTTTTTTGTTACACGGTGCCCGCGGTGGAAGTGAAATTGTATAAGAAGAAGTATATAGTTGTTGTGATAATTGAGGTTAATATCTCTCTCTCTGCTTTTCTTTTTGTAAAGCAAAAGAAGAGGAATATAATATCGATATCCTGGATTACACGAGCGTGTCACGGAGATAAGGAAAAGATGTGTGGTTATCGCGTGTATCGGAAAGGTGGCGATTATAAGTGGCAATGTTGTGAGAATGTCAGGGTGATGGTTTATAGAGGTACACGGCTAATAATATTGTAATATAAACGGTACGTAATTGCTATATAGTTGTTGGAAATAGTCTACCGAGCTAGTAATTGTTTGTAATTGTTATGAAAAGTGTAAAATTATTTATTTATGATTTTCCGTATTGTTATAAGGATATTATATTCGTTATAGCTATAATATATTTTTTCAGATTCCTTCAATACTTTTTCTCCTACATGACTGCCAGAAAAAGAAGAATAATTATTATTAAATTTTTCTTGTGTTATATTTATCAGTTCACTAACAAAAATTACTATGTAGAATAGGAAAAATTGCTATACGCTAGATGAGAAAAATTTTGATTTACAGTAGCTACAATCAGATTACCAGAAAATATTTTCTTACTCTTTTCCATCAGTGTGTAATTAACAACTGCATTAAAACTTTTACCACGCCAACCAAACATCACTTATAGCAAATGTATTATATACCGTTTGCAACCTCCTCGCCTTTCTCTCTCCCTCTCTCTCTCTCTCTCTCTCTCAAGTATCCGAGAGATCGACAGCTGAGACTACACATACACATATATGTGCATCCATCGGAAGCGCACCAAGTGCACGTATAGTCACCGGCAATGAAGAAGAAGAAGAAGGTGACGGGCTTTGCTCTTCTCTCTACTGTACAGGTCCGAATGTAGGTCGGCTCGTTTGCGTAATTCCTATACGTATACGCGACCGAGATTCAATCCGTTCGAATTGCTTGACCTTGTCCACTTCTGTGATATCGCGGTAGCTGCGTAGGGAGTACAGATGGGATTCTATTGTATAGGTTTACTGATATCCGAAGTTTAAGTAAAATCATTTTATTCGAAACGGTCTATCGATGTTTGTATTTGTATAGTGGTGATCTCATACACTGGTATCAAGATAAGACTGTATGATAATATATACTTCGTACCTTTTTATTTAACTGTGAAAATTTGTTCTTTTTTATTCCTTTATAATTTTCAGTGACATTGCCAACTCTGACATAAATAATTGCCCAAAGCTGAGTATAAATATCACTTATTTACTTAAAAAAAAACATAAAGTTCACCGATCCCTTCATAATACCTCAAAACATAGTCAAGCACCCAGTTTTTTAAAAATTCACGTCAGATTCGTATACGCATAAACATCAGACGTTGTCTGACAGTTTCCAAAGTACTATTCCAAACCGCATTGTAAATATACCTACGTGCGCGACATATCGTGAGAGACTACATATACTCGCACGTGTAGTCTAACCAAATGGACAGACGAGGAGACGAGTTGTGATAAAGTGGTTTAGCAATGGACGTGGCGAGCGTGCGAAATTATATTGGAGCCGTAGGAATGTCCGGGAGGACGAAGGTGAGGATAATGCCGGATATGAATGCGAGAGTGCACGAATCGAAATTGAAAGTTTGCGTGTGTCTGGATTGAGATTTGATTGGTATAGAGGAATGGTAACGTGGTATCGGCGGTTTGGTTTTATCGAGGTTGTTTAATTATTTGCGGTACAATGGTATCCTTCAATTTCACTTACTTACTTCTAAACTGTTTTTTAGGTTTATAAAGTTATTTTCACTTGATTTGTTAATATGTTGATATAGTAATAGACAAATTCTGAAAGTGGCGGAGCTGAAATTTTGGGTGCGAATTTGATATGTATATACCTATAATTTTTAGATTTTATTAAGATTATGTATTTTTTAATAATAAAAAATTATTTATTTGTACGCAACGTTTTTCATATACATAAAATAATATGTACAAATAAGGAAAGAAAGCCTCTGTTGTAAAATTGTTGTATCAATAAGAAATAGTTGCAAGATTACAAAAATAGTTGTAAAAAGCTCAATTGCAAGACATTAGGAAATTTTGAAACTTATACAAAGTTTGTCAAAATTTGATAACGAAAGAAATAATATTTCTTCTTACGTGGAAACTATTTTCTTGCCTGTTGTATCAAAATTCCTGTATCTCAAACAATAAGTATTTTGTCGTGAAAATAAAGGAACGCAGTAATATATATGTTCACGTTGGTATAACGTTAACATTCTATTGATTAACATTTAAATATTTATTCTTTATTTCGTTTTTTTTTTAATCTTAAAAATTAATAAAAATTTTATGATTGAAATAGTTGCACATCTATATCTTGATCTCAAAAGCGCTGAATCAACAGTATATACTTTACCGGATCTGCCACAAATATTTTTATTGATTTATCAAATAAAACATAAATATTATCGTATAGCGAATCATTTTCTCCTTGGCTCCTTTGTGCTGACCGTTTCAATAATTATTTCGTCTATAGAATTTCAATCTACGTGCCATATTTTTATCGCCACTACGTGAACTTAACCAAAACAATACCCAGACAGAATTGTTCCATATCTATACCGGATATATTCACGATATAATATTAGTTTTGGCATAATCTAACAACATTATCAAGCTAAACCATACCAGTACAAACCAGACTTTCGCGCATCTCGAGGCTGACATTAGCCAAAGAAGCGACCACAAAGCATATATACATGTACAGTTGCTACACGGCAAGTGATTTATGCGCAGAGTGAGCATGAGAGCAAAACCCGATGGCCCAATTTCCCAGCAAGGATTTCGCCGCGATGACTGCGCGAGAGAAACGCCGATTGCTATGTGTGTCGGGAATGGATATACAGCAGCTGTTTTTTGCGCACGTGGTCTTGTGAAGTGGGCGGAAGCGTTTGAGAAAGTGTAAATGGATACGAAACTGACTTTTTGAATGCATGACGCCATTTTGTACGAAACCATATAGCAAATGCTGCAGGTGTAGGACAAGGATAGGAAATGCCGCATTCAAAAAGCTAGTTTAAGCTATACTTCTCGGTGTGTCCAGAAAATTTATTGTATTGGGTACGATTTGGTATATGTTAAAAAGTTAAAAGGGTCGATTAGTAAATCCGATTCCTAAATTGAATTGGTTCAAAGAATTGTGAAAAATTTGAGGGAAGAAAATTATAGATTCTATAGTCTATAGTCGTTTACTTGTGTAAATCGGTAAAAAAAATCCATTGACACTTTAGTGCGAATAGTCACTTGTTGAAGCAGTGGTATAAAATTTTTACAGCGTAATAAATAAATATTTACTAGAGAATTCGTAAAATATTTTTTCATAATTTTAAAAATTTTAATTTTTTTATATCAATGTACTTGTCACTTTTCGAAAGTAAGAGGAACAATTTTCCCTGTATTAATCATAAATCTGTGACGTACTAAGAATCATCCTGTACTTCTTCGTGAAATTTCACCAATAAAGTTAGCTGACTTTGCAGTTATCCAAATGCACTCGACGTAAATACAGAAAATTTAGCTATATAATAAAATTGACAATTTAAAGCACAGTAATTTTCCAATTAGATTGTCATAACTCACTTCTAGTGAAATCGTACTAATGCAATTTTGGAGTTTTAAATATAAGTGAATTATGGTATTATATAATCAAATTTACATCTTTTCTGATGATTTTTAAGAGTTAACTACGTATTATTTAGTAGATTGCATTTCTCTCAAATACTTCTAGTATTTTCATTGAATAAATTTTATTCCTTATATTGTTGATTTTTACAAAATTTTCTTAAAATACTTTATTCTTGGAACTGGCTTTCTCGACGCTGCTTCCTTCTCTTTTAAAAATTTTTTCTCCGCTTATAAATTATACAAATCATCATTATTACATTACTATGTAACTTTCTCCCTTACATTGCGAAAACTGAGAAAAAAGGAAAAAGAAAATGACAAATGACAAAAGTCATTTGGCCAACCTATGACAACGACAAAAAGGCGACTACTTGTACAAGAGAAATACAAATGTGCCTTATTCACGTATATATAGTTCGAAACCATCATATATTTTGCACATATATACGAATTAATAAATTCTTCGCATGATTGTCACGTTAAATGATTGCATGATTTTATTAAGCTGTAAATTGTGGTGATACACAGGAGGGGAAGAAAAAGAGTGAAAAATTGCTTAGTCAGAATGCAGTTTTTTTTTTATTTTATTACCAGTGGCAAAATGCTTTGTAATATGTTTGAGAAAAAGTTTTTTTTTTATATTGACAACCGGACGTTGAAAAATGGTACGAAAATACTCGTGATGGCAACGCGTGCGGTATAACTTCGACGGTGATTGTTAGGTGCTGTGGTATTGATTTTTTTTTCCACGAGTAAGTCGTAGTTTCTGAAATTGCATGGCGTTGCTTCATTGTGTAATAGCGAAAAATGAATATTGAATGAGTACGAAATTTTGTAGGGTGTAAAGTGTGTTAGAGAACAAGTTCGTTATTTTTTTTTTAATTCCGTGAAAGGATTATGGTAAAAATAAAAACTACAACAAATTATTTTGTAACAACGTTGCAATATTAGTTATTATCAGATGTATTTTGTTATAATAGGTAAGTTGAATATACTTTTGTACGTTAAGGTAAATATAAAATAATTATATGTACGTCCATTGATTGATAAAATTCTTTTTATAACTATTGTAAAAATTCTTCTCATAAAAATAATGATAACTATTATTTATGTCCCAGAAAAAAGTTTACTTACATATTCAGAAACTTTTCCTAGATAAAATTACCATAGATAAAGTATTTCCTTATTGCACTTCATCGAACTTTTTTTTAGTACAGCCATGAATTACAATAAATTATTTTTAGTAAATCCGATTCTCTTGACAATCGTAGTGTCTTAACATAAAAGGTTACATTTCAAGATTTACCTCATTTGATAAATTAGATTCTACGCATATATTAAAATGTGTACTTTATACGTTATTCAGATTTGCAAAACTCGTGGTTAATGTGAAATTTGCACGTGAGTTTTCATTACGTAAATGAACTCCTTATCAAATCTAATTGATCAGCCTAGTCATATCAACAAAAAAAAACATGAAAAAACTCACGCGTATACACGTTTGTGTAAATAGCATGTGAAGTATCTGTAACCATTTCTGTTCAAGAATATCAATAAAAAAAAGCAAGATTGACGGAATAAATCTTTTATTTTATAGTAGTTATTTTTAATAGAAATTTTCAAAACTGAGAATTTTTTGAAATAATGTTAAAAAAAATCAGTACTCAAAATATATTGTGATTCCTTAAGTAAGAGAAATTACTTTGTTATTATTTAAAAGGAAATGAGTTAATTTCAATTGTTCAAGAAAAATTTTAAACCGGACATTATATAATAAATCAGAACATAATGTTATTCAATAACCACGATGACAAGTAACATTTGTAGTACAAGCGGTTTAGGACAGATTAAACCAGCAGTCAAAGTCATATTAGTTACAACAATTCATAACAGAATAACGCCAAAAATACGCGAATTGCTTCGTAACAAATTTCCAAACTTAACGAATACCTTGTTTTGCTAATCATATACATTAACTCGTCTTTGACGTATGAACGTGTACACCAGTATGACATTGTAGACTTAATTGCTCGTCGGTCGGGATATGATGCGACACAGGAAGACGTCACTAGACTACAATTTTCCACCTACGATCTTTAAAATTTTCTTTCTTAATATGTTTTAAAAATTTACGCTTACGTGACGGTGACGAACGAGGGAGAATTACGAATTTTGTCTTTTATTATGTCTCTTAGAAGACAAAGACGAGACAAATTACGAGGTAATCGCTGGATCGCTAAATTTAAGTGCCATAAAAGCGCTAATTGTGGCACACATAAATGGAAAGGCACCTTTGCGTCAATTGCGAGGATGTTAAGAGTGTTTGATAGATTATGGAAATTCGGTGTTTTTGATCGACATGTAAAAACTGATGATCGAAGAACTTGAATATGCTAATTTTAAGTAATCATTTAATGGATGAACTTCATTTTTTTGTAAAAACACGTCGTAATTTAGCATTAGATTGTATTTATGAAAATTTATAGATGAAAATCAAAATGAACTTGGTAACTTAATAATTTAAACTTAATAATGTCGCAACAATTATTCTAGAGCCGATTAGGATTAGAATCACGTTAGAAAGCTAATTTATAGTCTTAGCTATACGATACTTCGTAGCCAATTTCCAATCTGAAGGTATAGTTGAGACGTGTAAAGGTATATAGCACAAGATTAATGAAAGTTCCATGAACGAGAATCACAATAAGTTTTCGTAATTTTAATCGTGTATAAATGACAATATTGCTTCTGCGAAATTAAATGTGTATGTGTATGCCACTTATAATTACTTGCGATACCATGGATTTCCTCCTCAAAGAAATTAATTCGAACATTTCTTTTATTAATGGATTGATAAATGTTAATATCTATATATACCCATTAGTATCTTTCTCTTTTTAATTTTAATTGCCCTCAAGTTTATCATATCGTTTGATAAATTTACCAATTACTGCAACGTTATGCAGTTTTAATAAAATTTGATTAATTAAAATCACTGATAAAGTTATGTTAAGGGCAATTTTTAACCTTAACAATTTTAGTATTGGCCAACGTACCGATATTAAACTTTCAAATTAGTTCATTGTACTAAAATTTCGTAAGTCGCGTTATTTTGAAATCATATTTTGATTCTATTTTTGATAATGGCTAAAAATCGTGTTCTCCTAATTTTGGTTTTCGGTAAGCTTTAAATTATTTTCAATGCGTAATCACATGTTATTTATATACGAATTACTTGGCCACTATCCATAACATCATAACAACTGTAAGATTAATGGTTCCGAAACCACTATTAGTGCCAGGAAGATGAGATAAGGTGAATTCGATCCGAATAGGAAATAAGTCCATCATGGTTTAGGCATTCAATGCGAAACTGTTCTGTTTACGTTACCAGTTTCCTCAGAATTTGATAACTTGGATAGTATTAGATGAAAAAGAATTCGAACATATACATAGCAGAACAATAGCAATTGTGGATTATTGTAATTAATATTTCAATAAGTATAGGTTCTACACGGAGAAAAATTATCTTGTAAAAATTACACATTGTTCGATAATTTTTACTAAACTCTTCAGTAACGGGGTAATAGACTGCCATTTTTGTAAATTTTAGAAAACAGTTCGGTAATTAATACATTAAATGATAAA